>JAUEJJ010000045.1:2291890-2323736 GCA_032164275.1 Synergus coniferae | reverse complement strand
CCCCTTTTTTTGAATTTTTGAAATGTCATAAAAGTCTGACAATTATTTTTTTATCGAAAAAAGTCATAAGGATAAATTGTTCCATTTTTTGAGCACTACGAACATCCATACATAGAATTTGTGAATTAAAAAAAAAAGATGTTTCAAAAATTTTCAAAATGCTCCAACTTTTTAAATTTCTATCCAAAATGGCTGGCTAACGAACTTGACCTTCATTTTGAGACACTAAAAGAGTATACCAAAGGCTAATCCAATTGGTCAATTCTTTCGAAAGTTATCGTGCACACAAATTAAAAATCTACAGACACAAACAGACACATTCTTAAAAACATATGTTTTTTGGGTTCAGGAAGTCTCAAAACGTGGACATTTGACAAAAACGGGGAATGTAAAAAGCCAATTTGTGAATAAAATTACTGCGATTATAAGTATTTCGAATTATTAAAAATAGAATCGTGGAATATTTTCATTAAACATACTGACCGAAACTATAAAACAAGATCAAAGAACATAATGCATATTGCCATCTTTGACCGCGTTAAACACATTCTTTTATAATTCTTTTAACATATTTTTTATCGTGTCATTTGCCAGCTGCTTTATAAACTCTGAAACTCCACAAATTCCCCAACCGCTCTCTTTCTATTGCGTTAATTACTTTTCACGTACCAGCCCCATACAGGCGGAGTGATTCTACCGTTTCAGAGATGCAAAATAATCATTAATGCCGATTCGTTTCTGTCTGTAATACCCACAGAAAAATTCGCAAAAATATTTGCGGAAGTGAAATATATTTTTAAAAGTGAAAAATATTTTTCAAAGTGGGTTGCCTATTACGAAACTTACTCGTGAGAGCCTCACAGAAGTCATAAAGGTTTAGAGTAGGTTTTAGACACCAGACTCTACAATTGGGGTGGCAAAGTGCTGTTATGATGCAAGCCCGTGCGAAAGCACTAGTGCACATTACCATTTGTAGTACAATTGCAAGCGGGATCAAGGGTACTTAAAGTGCAGCATGTATCGAACCTCAAAGGATTATATCACACTCATGCAGTCTCCCCTTTCTCATCCAGTTTCTAAAAGCCCGTCTCTTGTATTACATCATCCACCCCTTCCTGCAAAAACCCCCCCTTTCAACGACACCTTTATCTTTTTATTTAAAAACTTTTTTTTCTTTCTTTCACCGACTCCGAGCAAAACGTCGAAACGTGTGCAGTGTGCACACTCTATCACTTGCTTTCGACACTTTGGAACATCAAACGAACGAGCATATGTATACTTAAATTGTTCGCGGGAAGCTACATACGCGAGCCCAAAGACACGGAAAGCAACCGGAGGAAACGGAGATAGAGATAAATAAACGCGGGGATGTCGCGTTTGTGTTTCAAAAAGAAGAAAGGGATGAGTCTTGTGTTCATAAAACAGAAAAAAATTCTTTAAAAATCAACACGGAACTCTTCTGCTGCTCTCTAAGCGATAATTTATTTATCTAAAATTCTTAGTTCAAATTCAGTGTAAGCATTTGAATCAGAATATTCTATCAAATAGGGGAATAATTTTAAAAAGTAATTAAAAGTGGAAAATTATGGAATAATACAAAGGAAAATAGAAAAAAAATGGTCGATTCTAATTACGAAAATGACTAGAGTTTTCGAATTTCATTTCCTCAACGTTATTTTTATATCTATGTAACCGTTCTTTTACTTTATTTTATTTGCTTCTCTCGAATTACTGACATTCTTATCAGAGATTTCACAGTTGAATTCTGTTTACTGCATATGAAAGCAGTCTGCTATTTTTTCAAAGAGAATTTAACAAATACATTACAATTTTCCGAATAGCAGAAATGATATTTAAATACTTTGTGTGAGTTACAAGCACTTGACTTTATTCACTACAATTCCGGCATCCGGGAAATTAGAAAGCACTTATTTAAACTATTTGTTCTTCATGATTGGATATCTGTGCAATGAACGTTACAAAGGAATTTTCTTTGACTCAAACAAAATTATAAATTCCAATATTCTCTCAGAGAAAAAAGTTCTGTGCTCTTAATTATAATCACTACCCCCATAAAGGCAGGCGGGTAGGAGCAGAGGGTGCAAGATAAATATTAGTAGACTCAAAGAGAAGAGATAAATTCATTAGCTATATGCGAGATCCTTAAAACGGCCTTTAGCGCAAGTTCCTCTAATTGGATTATGCGGAAACAGTCCAAAAGCAGTTGCGAGATTAAAAATAAAAAGTTAATTAAAGCCCCTTGTATTTTAATTATTATCTGTAATCTATAAGGCGATCAACTATTTTTCAATATTGGCGTTTCCAACTAAAAAAACTATCTCAACCTTTCAATCTCTGTAAAAGAGATTCTTGTTGTAATTAAAATAATTAACATATCTAATTTTTTAATTATAATAAAAAAAACAGTAGGATTTCGATCCTAATTTAAGAATAATTTTCTGTAAGTGCGATCAGCTCAACTGAAGTCTCTCGTAAACGTATGCGATAACGCTATGTAAAATAAAAATCCCTCATGGAAATATAGATTCTACACGGGGTGCACCGTGAAATCGACTTCTCTCGAAACAGTTTACGAAACAATCGTTAAGACTTTTACGACCACACGCTCAACCTGCATTATCCAGTGTACCCTGAGCATTTTGCCCCCCTCCCTGGACTCAATACAGTCGGTCGATAAGCTTCAGGTCGTGAGGAAAGTGAACGCGAAGAAAATGAGAAAAATAGCGACATTCGAATGGGGTTTAAGCTTTTTATGTATGGTAATACGAATCATTGTCTACTGAATTAAGAAAAAGAAACATGGAAAATATGCGTTCAATTTTTTCCAATTTTCAATCATCATTTTTCGAGATGAATAAAATTATTTTAGATAAGACGAAAGACGAAAATAAAAGAGCATACCTAGCTAACTTTAGATATTTGTAATTAATAGTATTTTGAGAGGGATTTCCTTTGTACGAAGAAAAAAAGAAATTAATTAAAGACTTCACTGTAAAGTACGTGTATTACAGCAAAAAAGATGGAAATTATGCACACTGCCTTATTAAGCTAAACATTTACGCATTCCCAGGCTCAGATCATTTTCTTAAAAAAAAAAATAATAATAATAATAATAATGAGTCTATAAAACTTGTGTGTGATCCATAATTTAGCTAATTAGTTTTATAATTATGATAATTTTTATCTTATGCGTTTCTGATATTTGAAAGTATGCAATGAAGTCGAATTTCTATACACGGCTGACTTAAGTAGGTTATTCTAGTTATAGCCAGACTACAGCACTCCCAAAATTAACTTTCTTAACTTTAAAACCAGCTCCTTAGCTCTTATATGATTACTTTCCTGACATTTGGAAACATTCTGACAGTCCCTGAAGAACGCGGAATTTATACAGCTAGAAATTTGTAATTGACAAGTCAAAATTCAGAAATTCTGCTTTTCCCAAACATTTTATGCCAAGTTTAAAATTCTATAAAGACACCTGACAAGTCTTACTCTCAATGCGCAATACTTTCAAATAAAAACCCGCGGATGCTTTTGACGCATTTCGATAAAGGAAACAGACTGAAATCATGAACACGTGAGAAAAATCTGAATGGAATCTTTCACCGATTTGCATGCTCGGGCGACTAAAAACGAAAACGTAAATCCTCGAAAGTTTTCAGTCAAGAGAATGGAGATGTTTTATAAATATTACTTCAGTCAACTGATATGTTTTCATACTAAGTCTTTACCGATTGAACGCATATTTTATATGTAAAATGACTGCAGAATTTAAAAACTTGAGTAAAAATTGTCAGAGCAGATTTAAGCCTTGTAGTCGATGAATTGTTCAAATTATACTATCCTTGAGGCCTGCATCCTAAAACTGGCCACAGCAGTGGTTTCTCTCCCCCCAGAGCATTGAGAATGTGGGAGAACTCCATGGCGAACAATTATAACTTCCGGTGTCGGATACATCCCCGAAGTGTACTCGAAGTCGTTACCAAACATTACGTTTATGGTGTTGCCACTCCCCACGAAAATGGAATCGTGAAATTCTGACCAACTTTTAGTCAGAGTTCTATTTTAAGTTCCGACTCTGTCCCTCTTACTTAAAAACCTATTACTTTTTTACGACACGAAACGCTGAAGATAATTGAAACTACTACAAAAGTATTGGCAATGATCCTTTGAAACTTGATGCTATCGACTTTTGCACGCGTGGGAAAAATATCAATTTAGCAAAAATTTCTTACCTCGTCTCTCAAACAATTTGGAAATGATATATTGAACACAGAATTAAGTAGATGGAGTTTAATTCTCACCTGAAACAGAAAAATATCCCCAATTAAGTAAGGAAGTAGCTAAATAAAGTCAGACTAAACTTTTTATCGTAAGCTTTTAGTGTAAACATTAAGGTAAATGAGATCTATTCCAAGTAAACTATAAAGTTAATTTTTAATGTCATCTTGTAGGAAAGCTTCAGACTCTTAAGGAACGTCCATAAGTTCATATCAAGCTTCTCAGAAGTTTTAATTAAAACATACTACGTTGCATAATTACTTACTAAGCAGAGTCCTAATTATAATTCTGTATATAAAAGTCACATATAACAGAAAATGGTAGAGTAAAGTTCTGATTAAAAAAATTGCAAGCAAGCATAAAAAAACTGGCGAATCACCGTTGTTTTAGCTCATTCTCTGGCAAATCCTCATTTAGGACTTGTATAAGTTATGTGTCCGAATAAATCAGAATTCAAAAAACGCTTTTCTGAAGTTTTTGTGTCTATGGAGTGACTAGCATGATTTACAAAAGGTTTACAAAAAGGAACCTTTAGTTTTGCATCGCAGTAAAGTATCCCCCATTCGATAGTGGAGGTCGCATTAATTAGTCTGTGATTAATTACGTCAAGCGGGGGACCGATAAAAAGTTTCCTGCTCAAGTCTCGAGACTCCCAGCACCGATTAGCTATCTTTTTATTGCGTTCATTATTGCACATAACTTTGGTCTCAGATGATGGAGACAAGGGCATATCTTTTGTTTAAATAATGTAAGAAACTTATTAAAAATTAATATTACGAGAAGCTGACGAGAACTTCAGCTACTGGCTCGAATAATAAGTATAATGAATAATATAATAAAGTATAATAAGTATAATAAGTATAATAGGATAAAGCTAGGATCAAGAAGAGCTTTCAAACAAAAGATAATTTAATAAATAAACATGATCAAAAAGCTGCTTATTCTTACTTATATAAGAAGCAGTGATTTCACTCGAGGACCTTTCAAGAGGAGACTAAAGAGTATTCTAAAGTGCCTTCTGTTTATATATTTCGCTTTTTCGCGATCTGAAACTTAGTATTATCTGTAGTCACGTTAGAATGTCGCTCTATAAAAAAAAACTATGCATTCACCTTTCAGTGACGATAAGGTGG
The DNA here is from genome assembly GCA_032164275.1 of Synergus coniferae. NCBI lineage: Eukaryota > Metazoa > Arthropoda > Insecta > Hymenoptera > Cynipidae > Synergus > Synergus coniferae. The sequence goes on along the minus strand of JAUEJJ010000045.1, from coordinate 2,318,298 downwards.
TTTCCTTATCTGAGAAAAGGTCTAATATACCTTGGCGGGTATCCACTCCTGTTATGAGACGTATATAGGGGAGAGTGGGACGACCGTAATATGCATTTATTATGACCACTTCAAACCCTCGTGCAAAGTATGGCGCTATATCGGAGCTAATAATATTTGCACGGAGATACACGTCGAGCAAGGAACGAGCGTTCCAGTGTAATGCCAAAAGCAAGGCGACTGAGAGGGTGAACTAGCAGAGAAAGTGAGAGGGAGAAAATTGAAAATTCCGAGTTGTTGATACTTACACCCGTTATGTCTGCCCGAGCACGATTATAAACCTAGTGGGAAGAGTCGTATTTTATACGAGAAACATTTAAATAAGAATGGTATAATATTTCCGTATATATGAAGGATATTGCTGTCTGTATGTACGTTTTGTACACTGTGCAATGTCTAGATTCTACGCACACAGTGATTTCGAATCCTTTGCGCAAATAGAGCGACTAAATGTTCTCTTTCGAAGGATGTTTTTCTTACTCTTAATAGGTAATATCTTGACTTCTACTAAAAGTTTAAATCGCATGTGAGGGAGACCAACAAATGAAAAAGTTATCTCAGATTTTTTCAGTACGCTACTGCAATATTTTATAATGTCTCTGGATTCATTTTTGAAATTAAAAATGAGTAACTATATTACATAATTAATGAAATGTATGTTTCATCAGTACTAAGTTTTTTTACCCAGTTTCGTTATCAGGACAAATTAAATAAAAAGTGCAATCCAAGTTCTTTCGTAACTTCGCTTCGCGTGTGCACGTCACATTGTTTATTCTCCAACCTCACAGCGATTTACGTTGTAACTTGTATGTAAATTTACGAACTCTCATATCCGTACATGACAAAAAAAGAGCAGACCCTGGAATAAAATGAAACCGTGAGGGAATTGTACGCACTCCAATTACAAAAGTACTTGGCACTGTCCCGATTGAGAGCAGAAAAAATAAAAGAATTTTGGCATTGGAAAATGAAATACGTGGATCAATTACCTCGTTATTTGTGCTCCACGATAGAGAGAATTCATTTTTCAGGGAGATTTTATATTCAGGCAACAGGGTGGAAGTATTATATAAATTCGATAGCAAAAACTAGAGGATTTTTTTTCGTATATTGAACATTTTCCTACTATTAAAAAAAAGCAGAATTCTCTCATTAAAACTTATAGGGAACAAATATTATTAGACTGCCTTTTCCAAATCCCTTTACCCATCCACATTTTCAAACCCTTTTCCCAAACCACCCTTTTCTCAAACTTCCCTTTTCCCTTTTCTCTAACCCTTCTTTCTCACACATTATTTTTCAATCCCTTTCCAACCTTTTTATGCAACTCCCAACCTTCTTAACCCCCTTTTCCAACCTTTTTTCCAAAATCCTTATCACCCCCCCCCTTTTCCAACTTATTTTTCAAACTCTCTTCTCTAACCCTTTTTCCTAAATCCCCTTTCTAAACTTCCCATTTTCCCATAATAGGAAAATACGTATCTTTATAAAAAAATATTAATTTACTGACTTTTGCAATAATAAATATTTTTCACCAAGACTAGGTCATTTACCTCCGTCTGCACAAAAGGAAGGTAAATGGCCTGGTTTTAGCAAAAAATATTTATTATTCCAAGCGTAAAGTTAGCGAAAATAAATTTGGTCTCATGGTAAGTACCACCTGCCCTTAAGAACCGCAAAGAATGTTATTTAAATATTTAAAATAGTTATGTGGAAATTGAATTTATTGGAAAAAAACACCTTATGTATATGTCTTAACTGAAACTCTGTTAACATTATACAAAACCTGAAACTTGGAGCATAAATAATGTTAGAAAAGCAATTTCATTTGCATCTCTCATTTACTAAATAGGACACGAGCCATCTTTGCATAAAATCAAATTGAAAGAGGGGGGAACAAATTGATTCGACCTATAAGGTTGTCATAAAGTTTTTCAACCTGCTTTTTTACTGAAAATCAGCGAAAAGTCACTGAATAATAAAAAAAGTCGCATGACATAATACCTTTGAAATCAAGAAACACTAAATCTGAAATATCAACTATGATCTACAAACTCAAATCAAAATCGTTGCAGAAATGTTTTCATGCAGTTGCTCATTATCTGCAAAGCTCTGATCCAAGTTCTGATCACGAACAATACTTTGGAATCTGACGGGAAGGCATTCTTCCCAGATTAGCAAGACATCTGCAAGATAAACGAGATTTCAGCATTAGAAGACAGAAAGGGAGAAAAAGGGGAAAAGGAGAGATCAAAAAGATCCTTTGCCGAATCGCGATCGCGAGGCAGAGTCGTGATTTAAGAGCTTTATCTGTCGCGCCTTATCGCGTGCGACTGATAAGAAGTTGGCGGTTACGACCTGGAGTACCGAAGCTACAGAGAAGAGAATGGAAGAAGGCAAGATGGTGGGGGTGGGTCAAAATACAAAGAGGGGGAAGAAAATAAAGGGGGTGGGGGGTGCGTGCGACGTTTGGAGGGGGGATGCCAGCGGCGAAACTCGACGTCGCGTCGCGAGACCTGGAGGTGCGAACCTGACGCGAATTCGAAAGGCGGCCAGTCGCTGTTCGCGCGCCGTCGAGGTCGCGACGAAGAGTATCAGGAAAGAAGTTTTAAGCGCGTTCGCGCTCCCCGTCGAGGTAAAGTGCCGCACGTGTGAACCAGTTCATTTTTTCCACTCTGAACTCCCAATTTATCATCCTAGATATCCAATAAATATAACATAAAATAAAGCCAATTTAATAACCAAAGAAAGGTAAATAAAAAATCCAATTAATGAAATGTTGCCTCATCAAATAGGAATGAAAATTTGTGCACTCAAAAAATCCTGTCATCTGTTACTCAAGTGGTTTCGTGAAACATGACAGAGGGTGGAGTTTTGTCCCGCGGAATTAATTACATACCTGCACGTATATCGTGCAAACAGAAATTATTTTTCGCTGCAATGCGACACAAACTGGGTTTGATTTATAATTAGGTATTGCCAATCGGGACTTATTTTTCGTGAGAATCGATTTTCAAGTATGTTGCACGTTATAATGCATCGTGATGGAATGCGGAAGTAGTAGACCGAGCTCTGGAGAATGTTGGCATCGTCGATTTTTCAGAGGTTCTTCCCTACTAGAGACTGCAGTTGCAATATACAATATTGCGAAAAATGATCGGATGGATTAAAAGTGCGACGCGATATATCATTTATCGAAGACTCAAGAATATTTATAAGAGTCGGTGGTAAACATGTGGTTAGTTTCTTTGGAGATTTTTAAATTGCAGCGCGCGTTTCTGTTAATGCTCCGTCATGCGTTGCAAATCGTGTGTAATGACGAACATCTTGCACGTTTCTTGCCGCAAACTGACATTTACATGGACTTATGTAAGGTAATCGTGGAATGTATCTCTCTGGCCTACAGATTCAAGCTATGGTGATATATCCAACCACAATAACGAAACTAATAAACGATATAGCGTGATACGGGCTCTTAAATGTTTACATACATTTCAAACTTTTGTGTGGAATTTTTTCCCATACTGAGTCGTCTATCAGATTAAGATTGATGCGTCGTTACTTGCAAGCGTTGGGAATATGAACGTTGAATAATGTGCATTTTTAAACAACTTGAAATGTAAATACTGAATGACGTTTTAATTACTCTCAATTCAATTGACGTATTTATTGAATTTTCCAAATCGATTTGCCAATTTCATTTCTGACAAAGGATTTTAAAATCCTTTGGTATTTGCGGATGATTTAATTAAATATTCGATTAGCGAAATTCACTTTGAAAGGTAATCAATAACTTTACTCCAACATTGAATTTTCTCTCAAGATTAATCGAGTATCCAATATGCTGAACCGTAAAGCGAAAATTAAAGATCCGATATCTTAAGTAACTGTGCATTAAAAGTTTAGCAATTCGGCGAAAGTGAGGAAAAAGACGATGGTGAGAAAATGGGCTACAGGCTAAGTATCTTCATGAGGCCCGTTATCTTGAGATGTTAGAAACTATAGGAAAAGTTGAATACCTTTCGCAGGGCTTACCGCCAAGTGTAAAGTCAGGGCGATAAGCAGATGCGATAAGAGCGAACATAAGTTATGGGCTAGAGAGAACGTGAAAAACGACAAAAGGTGCACCAAGATAAAAGATTCGACAAAGTAGCTGAAACCGAAGTATTCTCAATGACATCTCATGAAATCTGGGTCACTCGCATGGGGAATTGGGTGAATGAAATACGACCGATAACGTATTATCAAAGCTTCCTCTCAATCGATTGGATACTGCAACTCTGTGTAAAATAAATCCTACTCGAGTGTGATTTCAAATTCCATTAATTTAAAATTTACTCCAGAGCTGTGACAACCAATGCTTTCATTCCCATTTCAGAGGTCCCAAAGGTCTCGCGAACCAAGAGAAAACAAATTTTTTTTTAATAAGATAGATTTATTGCTTATCAATGAAAAAAATATAACTATTTCACTAATAATATCCAAAACATCACAAATATCCATGTAATTATCACGATTCTAAGTTCGGAATTCAAGTATTTATAGATATCCGTTAACGAGGTATAAATCAGTCTGCTCGGAATGTTTAATCAAGAAAACAGCAGCCAAAGAGCAAAGTTAGCCAAACATAAAATAATTTATAGCTTTTTTTATACTTTCTCATCAAATGTTTCTCATTCCTCACATTTTTAACTCACAAAAACTTTTGCCCCGTTTTCGAAAAAGAAAAAAAAAAAACGTCAAAGCAAAGCTCAGATCGATCGTCCGGGGTATACCGGTTGCCTGTCAACATGTGACAGTTTGAAAAATTACACTACTTGTTCCGGTGGGTAGTTTTAAAAGAGTTCACGTTAAATAGAACGGTAAGGTGCAATTTGCGAGAAGAAGAGAATAAACTAGCCTAAGTAACTAGCTCTCCTTAGACGCGACCCTCCTTAATACACCTGTTTTCAGCTTCTCTATTTTTTTGGCTGATTACTCGAAAAGTAAAGCGACCATTAAGGGTCGTTTACGCCTAACTTTAAGAGAGGACCAAACCAAATTAGTCAACGTCATTCTGGATTAATACATCGTACTCCTGCATTACCTTTACAACTTCTTTTTTTTTATTTTCCCTCACTATGCACACTGCACAGTTTTAAGTAATCTCTTCATGAAGAAAATTTTCTCTCATAAATATTACGATATGACTGAATAAAGTTTGACACTTAAAAAGCACGCTGAAAGTTCGCTAAGAATTATCGGTATCGGTGAGAATTATGCATGCGATGGTAAACAGCGTCGACGTTGCTGTCATCGGAAGTACACCATTATTTCTTATAAAATCACAATATAATATTTTATAACAATTACAAAACAGGGTCGGAGTAAACGAGATTCGCAGCGATAATTCTCGCGATTCGAGTGTTGCTTGCGGCTTGGCCGTCGAGCTCGTTAAGTTAATCAAGGTACGAGACTCGTAAAACTTTGCACACCCTCGAGAGAATTTCATTCTGTCGTTGGAGAATCGAAGAAGGAAGCCGTATAATGAAAAGCAAGAGAATGGAGACATTGTCCTTAAGGTATAACTTTATGGAGAACACTTTACGACGCTACTAAACCCCACCCGAGAGCTTCGTATTCGCTGATTCGTTTTACACTAACATGAGAAATTTGTACTTTTTAAGAGAGAAGCGAGTCATTTAGAGTTAGCCCAATACCGTTTGATCGTGAAGAAGTTGGAATTACCTACTTAATAATTGATAGTTTATTGGGTAATTTAAGTTATTATACGAGTTAAGAGATAATATGAGGAAATTGTATAACTCGAATTTCCCCTTGAGAATCTATGCTGATGGAAGAAATTATCGGCGGAACAGGCGCGTCTGATGATCACCGCGTAGAGACCATTACGAGGATTCGTATATATAAATTTGTAGAAGCAAGTTCCCGAGGAGTGAGAAATTTCAATAATTAGGAAGTCCGAACTTCTCGGGTTGGACCACGAACTTTGACATCCAGCCTCGCACGAGAAACCACCCTTTGCATTAACCAAGCTCAACGCGTCGTTCCGACACTTTAGGTCGATCGCCACTTACTGGGCAAAAAGGGTAGAAAGTTCCATTGTAAACAGTTCAAAGTTAGCCACAAAATTCTGTTACCTGTAAACTAAATTTTCGGAATTTAACAAGAGTTCGTGAATATTAGCAGCTGCAATTTAGAAAAGTTCGTATATATATATAATCATTTGTAAAGTAATACATCCGCATAAAATTTTAATCCAGGCTTTTGAGAGATCTCATTTAAGATAACATAAAAGCGAGAGATAAAATTATGCACTTCCCTGGTCACACGAGGCCAAGGTTTGCGTAATACCTTCCATTAAAAGCGAGAAGTTAACGAAAAAACGGTGCTCTTCAGATGTATGTGTAAAAGTATATACATATATGTTTGAGATGTTTACGTTTGAATGGAGATTCTTTTCAAGATTCTAAAGAAGAGCTGTGGCGTGGATACGTGTTCGTGGAAAAACAAACTTCATTTAAATATCTTACGTCACCTGCACTCAAACGCACCTGGTTAGAGTACTAGTGAAACGGGCGAGTTTTTTAACCGGCGCTTTCGTTTACACTTTGCATACTTCGTACGTCAAGCACGTGGTGTGATGAATGCAGTTCGTGTGGAAATAAAAGTTTTGCGCACAGTCGCAGAAAGACTTGAAACTGTCTAAAGCGCAATCTCTTCGAATCATACAGAAAATTTATGTCAAACTGATTCCCTTTGCAATAAGTCGGCTTTTGTAAAAAAAAAAAATAACAAATTGTCACTTGTATTTCAAATCTGGTTAAATTCCGAAAATTTCTAAGAGCCTGTCTTCTATATCGAAAAACGCATGCAGTGTAAAATTAAAACATTCATGACCCCGGATAACTAACGAGTGGAAGCAAGACATAAATTCTGGCGAGGATCTAGGCCAGCTAAGACAATTTATCGCAGTTAGAAAAACCTTAATGCTGAATCCTCGAGTTTCCAATCTCGTATTCCTTTCATGTCGCCGAAGGAAGGGTCTCGCTCGAGAACGTAATACAAAATTACAGTCATTCATTATCCAGACATTCGTTATCGGGCGATGGTTATTGATGGCGAACGGTTTTACCTTTCAGATGAAAAATATAAGCGTTTACAATTACGTTTAATCCAACTTGGTGATTACATCTAACCAACTCGTAAAAAACGTTCAGGTCTGATGTTAAAGCTGATCATCTAGATCAGTCCCTATCTTAAAAATGCAAGATTTTCAACATGCAAATTGATTTTCCGTTAATTTGCGACAATTTGTGTGATTCTAGGGTGGAGACCAATGCAGAGAAAAATTCGACGCAATGATTGGAGAGTCGGTTTCATTTTCAACGACTTCATCAGACACAAACGGAGTATTAAACATTGGACTTGGGTAAAGCGCGAAACTTTTTGAAAGAGTCGATCGTGTTCAACGAATAAGATAAATTGCACCTTGGACCAGCGATGAGCGAGGAAAAAACTCGGAACGAGAAACGAGATTCGAGGCAAAGTGAAACTCATCGACGCGACAAATGATGGTTTTGTGATTGTGAAAAGTGGTTTTCCTTGGATTTTCGAGATGAGAGTTTATTGACCGATGAGGGCCTTTCGGAGGCAAAGGGAGGTAGGGGCGGGAAAGAGAAAGCGGTGAAAGAGGGAGTTTAGTGGTGACCTTGGAAAGAAAATGGGAGCCACGGGACTGGTGCTGGGGAGTGCAATCCTCGGACTATTTTGTACCAGTTTCCCAAAGGGCGCAATGACCATTCCAACGAACAGGTGCGACGCACCTCCACCTTGTACCTGCGACGATCACGGTAGAGTGACCTGCGATTGTAAGGACGAGACAGAGGTAAGCTTTATCCAAGCATAAAAGGAACTGGTATTATATATATTTTATAAATGATCCCCAAGTCCTGTAAGGAACCTGTTCTCTTCATACCGCGATTATATTCCACAGGTCTGCTCCACTTCCGCTCGCTTTGAATAACAACGGTGCAAAGCGATGTAAACTGACATACGATATATGCGATGTCCTATCATTTTTAATACCTTGTACATAAATAACAGAATATAACTTAAAATGGAAAGAAGCCGGAAAATAAAATACTGACGACATCCCACAGACCATTAAAGAGTGAAATGTCTATCCGGAACTAACCCAGTGTTCCAATTCAGTTTCACGATTCTGTGGGAATTCTCTCGGGAACGAACGGGACACTTGCAATTTTACTCTTTTCCAGCAGTCACACTGCGGGATCATAGAAAAAGAGAAGGCTGCGACAGATTGGTCAGTTTTACTCGCTTCCGGTGCGATGATTTCGCTTTTCCGGTCAGTGACACATTCCTTTTTCTCCTACAGACCAGCAATTTTATTTTATTATTTCTATTTCTACCCCAGCTGTTTAATTCTAGGACTCGGTTATCGAGTTTCGTCTGGTTTATCTTATTCTCTAAAGATGGAAAATGTAATCGAAAGATCGAGGATTTTTAAAGTGGATAACGTACTTTGAAAATTACCAAGTTATGGAAATACAGTATAAATAGAATCTTTTCTGCACTTGGTTTTATAACATACAATTTGCTTAATTGATTCACTTTTCAACTGTGCTGCAAAAGTTGAGTTAACAATAAATTCTATTAATTCTCTATTAACAATTTAATTTAAATCTCTATTAACAATATTCTCTATTCAATTTATTTCCCTTCAATCTTATCTGCATCAGAGTCAAAGAAAGGTTAGTGTCCAATTTTTCAAGAGGTCCTATCATCGCTTCGTTGATTTGATTCTTACGTTGACGACTTTAGGGAAAACGAAATAGGGTCGGAAATGAGATTGTTCGAAATAAAAGTAAAAATAAAAGTCTTTACGATCCTTACGAGGTTGGGTAGTGTAAATCGTTAAGGCACACTGACAAACCATCTTGGAAGAGTTTGACCGTCATAAATAACGGCAAGTTTACACAAATCGTATACTCGACATGGTAAGATAGGTAAGGTGACGGTTCGCGGAATTTATTCGGGTAGGTTACCCCTAGAAAAATTGCGGCTGGCTTGACGAATAAGGGACACGTGACCGTCTAAAATATTCCACATAAAATACCACCCTGACTAAATTCGTACTTAGGACTTGTCGATGGAAGTAGAGAGTAAAACGAAGTAAAGAAATTGGATCTTCTACTCTCCCTTCTCTGTCCGTGTCACGACAAATGTAGCTTCGATCAAATAAGTTACTGAGAAATTTAATCGGAGTCGAAAAGAAGCTCATGATCAATTAAAAATGGATATGAATTACTCAATAAGTGCTAGGATCTTAGACTGGTTATATCTCAAATCTTATCCACGAGGAGCTGGTTTTCCGCAATAAGAAGTTTCATATTAATACTTCTTGTTTTATAAAACCTGATGTGCGATGAATAAAATATAACCAGCTGGAACCCGTCTCATAAACCGACATCAAGTCAAGGATGATACATATAACACGTTCATGGGAGTCTCCAACCATAAACAGTGAACGAAATTAAGAAAACCAGTTTCAAGCTTCACATTAAACTATTTTAACATGATAACAAAAATATATGCTTTTTATTTTTCTCTATCTTCTATTTTCAATTTCGTCCTCGGACTGAATAATGTACATCTGTATTTTATATAAACGTTTTATTCAACTTTTTTCCATTGAGGAAATTTGTCAAGTGAGATATAGAACGTAATTATTCTATGGAAATAATTATCGATTAAATAAGCTGTTATATGGAAACAAAGGCTCGGAAAGGTTGTAACAATATGATGATTTCAAATATTACATGAACGAGTACGCTTGCATATGTAACGATGTAATTGTATACTTTCAATGTATGAGTGAACGATAATCATGGTAGATTAAATACATTTTATATTCATCCACGGATTAATTGTTTAAAGTATTTCAGGATTAAGCGAACCTGATGGTGAAAATACTTAAATATGGAAGCTGCTATCATTTTATTTGCCTGAAAGCAATATACTAAATTAAATTTGCAATCCCATTTTAGAATCTCATTCTAATAAATGACCTTCTCGGAATTTCGTGAAGCGCGTAAAATACGACCTCGCATATTTCTAATTATCCTCACGCAGAAGGATTTTATTTCTGTAATTCTATGAAGGGTTCTAGCTACAACTGATGTGAGTAAACATAATGCCGTGCGATCCGCAAAACCACGAGAACAGTAAAGTCGGTTCATAAAATCGCACCCATGACGAAATTACAGACAAGAAGATGGCCTTCGTTTATCTGACAAAAGCCAATCAGGAAAGTGGCAAGAAATTCAAGAAATTTACAAAAAAAATCTATAAAAAAAACAATGTTACATGCTATCCAACACATGCAGGAAAAAACCGTTATGAAGTAGTCTTGCGAAAATATCCGTATCACCTTATGCACGACACTCTAACGTATAATTTAAATGTGCACCTATTTGCATTCCGGAAGTGCTTGATCGGACGTTGGATAAACCAGGGATCGGATGTCTCGATTTCGTACGATTAATGACTTTCTTTCCACCTACCCAAAAAAGAGAATTTTTCATATTTACGATGGATTTATTTTAATCCCAGAAACTGCCCTTGAATGACATTAAAAATAACTGAAAAAATCTCATCTCTGAATGTCTGCCGCGAGAAATAATCAGACGCGTTAATTTCATCCCTAAAGTCAACATTTTCACGATTATTCATTAAACTAAATCCGCTTCTTTTAAGCCTTCAAATTATCCCGACAAGAGAACTTTTTTTTCAACAGGATTGTATTTTCATCAACGAGATTACCTCTCCCACTTATCCGTTAATAGTATGCGATTCGTGAAAAAAGGAAGTGCTTTTGTGAGTGGGTTGAAAAGCCAGTAAAGGTGAGCCTTAAAGGGTTCAAGTTCTCTTTGAATGCCGTTTGCCGTATGGAAAAATTTCCACTAACGAGAAAAGAAAAAAAGGGAAGGAGAGAAATGGCCTGTCGTAATGTATGCGGCTCGTAAACTCCATGGAGATTCTGCATAATTTTCGCTTCTTTCGTTCGTATTTCGCGGACACGCTCAACCAATTTGTCGCAGCACCCTGGACTCGTGCGACTTTTCTCGTGACTCAGAATACATTGACTGGACGTTTCTCCATTTTTTCTCATCTCATCCCCCGAAACGACCCATCCACTCTTTATCTCAATGTTCTAAACTCTAGAGGAAAGAGATGAGCACTTTTGTACGAAAGGTGCAACAGAAGTGGAAGCTCAAGAAACTTTGAGAGTTAAAACCAATTTTGAAGCTGAATGCTGCAGTTAGAAGTAAGAATATACGATAAAAATAAAGTCTTTAAGTTTTAATGAAAAGAAATAAATGACAGCACCTGGAAGAAAATGGATTGAATAAGCGAAGAGAATTGGGCGTTGGCTTAAACGAAAAAAAGAAATTGAACAAAAGGGTTGCGATTTGTCGTTTACGAGCCATAGCCAATCAGTTCTTCGTACTTTCGAATTAAAATCCGGAAATGAATAGCGCCAGTGGCAATAATGGCGCTCCCCGGTACAGCTTTCTTTCTTCTACATTTCTCTCTATCCCGTTGTCTCACTCCTACGTCGGCAAACGAATCGTCCCCGCGGGGGAAATTGTTTCGCATAAATCCTTTATAGATCGTAAAAGCGCTCTCGTACCCGATAATGGGTCTTTCGCTCCTTTGGAAGCTCACTCCTCCTCACCCCAATTTCAGAACGTTTAATCTGGGCTCGAGGTCGATTTTCATTTTCAACAATTAAATAAAAAACGAGGACTACAAAGAAAATAAAAGCAAGAAGATTCATCATGCGGTCAATATCAAACGGCGGATAAACGTTGTTCACTTTTTTTCAGTTCGGTTCTCGTTTTCATTTTCGCTTCAAGTACTTTAAAAAAAGCTCTTCACCACGTACGACTTGGTCGACGTTGCTATTAGAGCCGACATTCTGATGAAGAGGCGATATTTGTGAGAGAATAGAAAAAGACGAGAGGCGCGCACTCGCTCGCTCACCGTGCGAGATGGGCCATTGTACACTTTTTGGCACAAATGAGAGTTGGCAGAGTTTTCCAAAGCAGCTCTGTACTTTTCATGAAAAAACGGACAAATAACGAGAATATTGAAGCGAGCTTTTCATGAAAATGGGAAGAATATAATGATTCCGAATACGACAGAATGAAAAGCTAAGAGTGTGAGAAATACGAGAAAAGGGCCATTTAAAATTCTGTGTTCGTTGCAAAAAGCTTTTTAGGTCAACATTGTTTCTCGCATTAAAATAATCTTCTCTCGAAATGTAAACTTCAGAAATTATTTATCAGTAATTGCACTTAATTGTTTGTATTCAAAATACCAAACTTAACAAAAGCGAGAGGCGTAAAAGAGCATTGCCCTGTTATTTTGTCATTATTTGACAAACAAGTAGCTAAGAAACGCTGCTGTAAGCATACTTGAAACTGATAATCTAATTAATCGTCTCAGCCTTAACAAAGAAGCTGATCGAGCTTCAAAGTATTCGCGATAACGGATTCTAAAGGAGGTCGACTCCCGGGACTCATCTCTATGAAAATTATCGCTCACCTAACAGCGTCTATGTGATACAAGATATTCTTCGAACCCGAACACTGATTTCGTTATAGACCATGAGTCACTGTTCAATGTGTCATATTCTTATCAATACTGCACCATACGATAGATTAGATATCAATTTGTTTTTTCATTATTTCTCCATTTTAATAGCGGTGAAAGAAATTGAAGATAAATTTAAAATTGGAATTTATCATCTTCTGTTACAGTTCTTGTCAAATCAAACTAACAAATCTCTATTTTAAACGATCACGTCAAGTTGCAAGAAGCTCTCACAAAATGCGGGCGCGAGAATTAAATCGTCGTACTTAATAACACAGACAAGCCCTTCCGGTGTAATGAAAGTTAAGCTCGACCGTTTCATAACTTAACGACGTCGTGTGCGTGTTCGACAAGAGACCCGACGCGGAGGCGCACACATTTAGAATAATTAGCGTAGTTAGACGTTCAATTAAGACAATTTGGCCCTTACTTAAGGCGTCCTGGATCGAATATGAGGGTTGCGAGATTAAGCGACGTGGCAAAATTAGGTGCCAAGGCGATGACGTAGGACTGTTCTTCGTCAGTTTCCGGTTCCTCGAGAGACTATCGTGTTTCTCAACTCCACCACCTTTCCGCAATCCGATAAAGCATCCTCTGGGGACTTATCGATCTAGGACATCAACCCAGAGTTCGAAACAAATGACACTCTCTCTGACAAATGTATTTTTCAAGAAACTCTTTATTGAGAGGTATTCTTGAAAAATAATACTTGCTAGATAGAAGGAAGCACCCCTCCTCCCTTTCTCAGAGAGAAATAAGAAAAAAAAAGTAACAGATTGTGAAATAAAGTTGGATCGACATTTTGACAAGCAACTGTGCAAATCTCAAATTATACAATTGCTCTACAACCACCATTTTTATGAATATCAGACTAACTAGCGAACCAGTAAATTCCCGTATTTCCCGGATCAGAAACTACCATTTTGAAAATGACAGTGCCCATTCGTACCGAAAAAATTCGCAACTCGATATTTGTACCGAAAAAATCCAGCTATTTATGATGCAAACTTTTACCACAAATTTCGTGGATCGCTAGACATCCTGGGATTTAGATTGAATAGAATGTTATATATAATTTAAATTTTCTGTGGGAGAAGAAGCCTAAACAACACTGGTCTTTGTTTCAGGAGCTGATACTAACGTCGGAGAGTGAAAGGTGGCTGAATTTGCAAACGAGGCGAATTTCGGTGAGCAACTGCTCGTCGGTGTACCTGACAAACTCGAGTTTGATCCAGCTCGAGGGTCTGCGGTCGGTCGATCTGGTAAACGTGGCTAATTTGACCCTAGAGCGGCAAAGCTTTGAACTATCTCCACGCAGTACAGACGTGAAAATCACCATCAAGAACAGCACCATCGATCTATTACCGAGTTTCACATTCCGGGGCGATATCGAGACGATAATGTTTGTGGACGTTCGGATAGGTCAGCTGAGTTCGTACGCCTTCGCAAACTTATTCAACACGGACACCATAAGACTGGAGAACTGTCACATCGAGAACATAGAAGCTCACGCTTTCAAGAAATTCGAGGTGCGATATTTGCACGTGATTCGAGGAAGTTTCGGTGGAACAGTGCCGAGTAGAACGATGAACGACATCGAGGTACACCAGAGTTTCATGCTAGACGGAGTGAAAATGGACACAGTGAGAAGTTCGGCTTTTATAGTAAAGAAACCAAAAACTGTGGCTATTCAGAACTGTATATTCGACAGTGTGGAGAGCGAAGCTTTCGACATCAGTGTGAGAGGAGCAGTGATAGTGAAAAACAACACTTTCGGAAACCTGGGAATGGGAACATTCCTTGAATTGAAAGCAGACACCGAGAACAGGCCTCCTGGAACATCAGGGAGCGACCTCTACGACCTGATATTCAAAAACAACAGTCTAAAAGCTTTTGAAGAAGGCTCCTTGATATTTGATAGAAGCAGCTTCAGACTCGAGGTGGATAATCTTCTAATCGAACAACCTTGCGACTGTAATCAGCTGCTAACTTGGAAAAACGATATCCTTAATTACACGAACGTTTATTCAAGGTTGTACACTAAACAGAACGAGATCTTACCACCTATGTCGGAATCTATTAGCGAAGGACCAGAAACATTTCTGTGCATCGACGGATCGGATGGTCAGCCGATTACCTTTGCTGATTACGAGTCGAGGAACTGCGCGTTAAATGGCTCACTTCTGATCCTGGTTCTGGCTATCGCGGGATTGGTTCTGTTGTTGCTGATCAGTGTGTGTCTGATAGTGTGGTGTTGCAGAAAGCGCCGTCAGGACAATAGAAAAAGCTGGATAAGCGTTCCAACGAGTGCTCCAGACGTCGTGTCGAAAAAAAACGGTGTCATCAGCAGAGAAGGAACGGGAACGAGTGCCCCGGTGGACAGCAGGATAACGATGGTCGTCCCGGATGGAAGACTCTACAGGGAAACCGAATTTCACGTGATCGTCGAGAAAGCGGAGCCACTCACGACGGAATTATAACGAGAGCCTCCGCGAGCTTCCGGGTCTAGAGATCCGTACGTGCCACCGGAAGACTCGGATTTTCGCGTTTACAGACTTTAAGAAACACGTGCAAACCTGATCTAGTTTTAGGAGACCGATAGTGATGATCTAGTCGTCACGACGACAGGCCAACTGCGCTTAAGATGAGTGTGCCGATAAACTTTCTCAATAATGTTGAAAGAAAAGTTGGAGTGAGATTGTATTTATTATTGTTTAGGTTGAAAACTCGAAAATGTAGATTTTAAAGGAAATGTCCCGAAGGATATGCTCGGAAGAATCTGTTTTTTTTTACCTAAGTTATTGTAAGGATTGCAGGGATCACAAGGATTGCGATGTGCACCTTGTCGATACGTGCACGTTACGCTACATCAGCGAATTAACGATCAAACGAATGGCTAGTTTCATTGAATACCCGCTAGTACAACGCAGTTCATAAGCTTCCATTTACATATCAATAACGACGGTCAAGGATTACCCTCTCCTATCCTGTGTTGTTTCAGCAAAGCTTACTGGATCAATGAGGTTGTTGCACGATTGAAAACTATTGTATTTTACTGTATTTTATAGACTCGATTGTTACTACATCGCATTAATCCCTCTATTCAAAATATTCTAGGTGCAAAAATGTACAGTGGAAAATGTAACTTAATACTGTAATTAAATATCAGAAACCCCTTACCCAAAACTGTCCTTAGTTTAAAAAAATGGAATCGGACAAGAATGAAATTATGTTTAATTTACGTTTAAATTATTCAAATATTTAATCTTTTTTCCTAAATTAAAATATACAATAAATATTTCATATTTAATTTAAATGGTTTAATATTGAAAAATTTTATATTATGAAAATTTCTTTGGAATTTGTTTATTTAAATTGAAAACATTCGAAATTGGATGAGTTCAAATTAAAATTGTTTCCGAAATGAAAAGAATTTTAACTGAAAGTGTTACTTCGTATCATTTATTATTTTTCTTTCAATGAAAAATTCGTATCAACAATTTTATACAACAATTTTATGCAACAACCTCATTGTTAAGAAGAAAAGACACTAAAGACGAAGAGGGAAGTAAATTTTTTGAGATTGCTATTAAATTCTGTAATTTCTTTAAAAATAGATAAATTACGAAATACTGAGCTCATTTCTTGGTTTACATCTGAGCTAACAGAGAGCTAACTACTCTGGCACGAAAAAGCTCGCATAATCAGTTCTTTCTTTCCTATACATATTCCACTCATTCTACAAAACCCAATGACTAAAGAAACTTGAGCTCTAAGAAATATTTTTAAACTTCAGTCATATTAACCTGATATTTAATGAAGCTCTAAAATATTATCTAATTATTCAATTTCTAAATTTAAGAATATGTAAATAATTTTTCATCCCAAATAAGTTGATTCATATTTACATCATATGTGTACATTCATATATTGTTTATGAAAATATATTCAAGAGAATTTATTCAGTTCTTTATAATTTAAAAAATTCTTCACTAATTTGAATTTTATTTTATTATTTAAATCCTCGTATGCAAATGTATTTTTTCTATTACTCTTTCTTTTTAAACCAGAAAGCCCTTTTTAGTGTAACGAACAGAAAACAAGCGACCAATTCTATTAGACTTAAGCGAGATCCAGGTAATCAAATGAAAATACGGATTCAATTTCCGATACCAGCAACTGTTAGGCAAATCCAAGTCTGACAAAGATAAAAAAAAAGACTAGCCGACCGTCGTTACTTTCTAGGTTTACCGTTACTTAGCTTTCGAGAGAGCCAGTGTTCGGTATTGATTAGCTTTAAGGAAAATTCAGTAAAAATGAAGAAAGTAATCGAGTTAGGGGTGCTTTTTCTAGCCGGTAGCAAGAGAAAAAAAATGTAGGCCATAAAAAAAATTTCTCCAGTTCGTTTCATGCTCCTTAACCACTGTAGCGCTCAAGTCACGTCAAGTGTTTGTGCAGAGTTCAGTTCCTACCAATCAAACCAATTACTTAAATGCGATTCGTGCTATTTGAAACAAGGAATAA
Source organism: Synergus coniferae (assembly GCA_032164275.1). NCBI lineage: Eukaryota > Metazoa > Arthropoda > Insecta > Hymenoptera > Cynipidae > Synergus > Synergus coniferae. Next base: position 2,301,054 of record JAUEJJ010000045.1, on the reverse strand, counting down.
CGTGTAACAAACCGCATTTTAAAATTCCGAATTAAAATTCAAAGTTAAAGAAATATCCATTACGGTTAATTAATGTTCTTGACTATAATTAAGAGCCTTTTCACGAAGTAATATATTCCTTTTTTAATTAATTTTTTTTCCATATTTTTTACAATCGTAAAATATTTTTGATAAATGTATTTAGTTCTTTTTTCAGAGTCGTTTTATAAAAGTTTTTTACAAAGTATTATACAACCAAGTGAAAAACTTAGTTTGCATTAAATAGTTAGGAAGCAATTAATTCAGTAACTCTTTGCTTTTGAGTAAAAAGTAGAATCAAGCACTCTGTGCATTTAAAAAGATTTGTTTATACATCGCAAGATAAACAATGAATACAATTTAAAGGCAGGAAACTCAATAATCAAAATAGGAAATTGAAATCGTTTTTTCGACTTTGAATGAAAGCACTGTACTAAACATTGATAAATGCAAGCGAAATTTCAACAGACCTGCTTCGCTTTCAGAACGAGATTTTTAAAGAAAAATTATTGATATATACTAAAAAGGCTGAACAATTGGAAATGATATAAATAATCTAGAAATACAAATGTATTTCTTTCAATCGTTTCCCGTTTTTAAAATCAGATTACTTCTAACTAAATTCCTAATAAACTGAACAAATAAAGCTAAAAATGTAATATTGAAAGCAATTTTTGAACAAGCCCGTCAATTTAGACTATAAAGTTTCAATTGGAATACTGCACTTCATTTCTTGTCGCTCGAAAAACTTCGCTACACGTGCGAACTATAAATAATAAATGTACATAACAACTTGACGACTGTTATATTGTTCCTACTTTGAAAATGTCGGATTTAATTGGGTCTACGAGTTTTTAAGGTGACATCAAGCTTCGACCTATTCCTTCCCAAAACGTTACGATAATATTCGTTAATATTGTCAACATACTCTCTAAATATTTGATTGAAAAAGTGTGTGTCTGTAAAATATTTCAGATTATATTATGTGAATGAAAGAGGGTTGATGTGCGGACTAATTGGCGTGTTTTGTGACGATTAAGTTTCCTAACACTCGTTTAGTTGTAATTATCGTGAGTCTGTGATATAACGACAGCCGTACTGTATAATTTGATTTACATTGTACGTCATGCAAGCGACGATTGAACAAAGAGGACACTAATAAACGATCATTTGAAATGTTACAGACTAGCTTTCTGTCCTGGCGTACAAAAAAAAATTGTTTGCTTGTGGCTTATAGTGTGAATTCCCATGAGTGCTGAGTGCATTTTTTTTTAAATTTGATATCTGGTTTCTATAAATTTTAATTATGTTTTTGCACGCTATAAAAACTTGTGGAGAATAAAAGATTGGTTGATTCTGATATGATAAAGATTTTCGATCACTTGCATTTATTGCGTCAATGAAAAGAAATAATTACTCAGCAATTAATTAGAAATTTTTCATGATTCTTCACCTCTAACATCTAATTTTCTGCTCGATTTCCTTTTCATTTAGTTATCAATATTTTTTTCGTTTATTGAAATAAATTCTTTAGAAAATATAATAAATGCTCTTGCTTTTCGAAACCCGTAAAAAATTAATTTCAAATCAAAATTAAGATAAATAAATTTATCAATAAGATAAAACTGAAATCCTGCACAAATCGCAAAAGATTACATAATCTACTAATAGTTTATTATTTAAATCTCTAAAATGTATGCCAGAGGAGTAATAAAGAAAAGAATGCTTTTAAACGTTCAATGCACAAACGGACTAAAATCATTATGTCCTTGAATCACAATCGGCTGTCAAGAAAATATTTAACGACTGGGTCAAACTAATAAGTAATAATGGAACGACTGAATTTGTTTTGCACTAAGATGATAAATATTAAAATAAATACATCAAGGTCTTATGTTTTAAGAAGATCACCTAAACATATTATATTCTCTGAAACGACTAAAATCTTTAACTCTTATTAAAAAAAGGCTATAATTTTAATAATGAAATTCACTCGTAAAGCACTGAAACATTTTTCTTGGTACAATCATTTTTAGAGGACTTTTGTTCAATTATATGCAAAAATGCTAGGCAATTAATTTTCAATATTAAGTTTTTTAAATTAAGTTTTATGGAAGAAGTGATTTTATCCATATACATATGTATATTCCACCTATTTACTCGTAAAATAATAATTTTAAAAAATTTCTAAACCAGACTGATGTAAAGAAATGATTAAAGAATGTCTGCCTAATATGGAAGTTTTTAAAATTATTATCTTACGAGTAAATGGATGGAATATATATATAAAATCACTTCTACATGCCCTTCGGAACAGAAATCTCAAATCTGTGACCATAAGCAATAAAAAATCATACTCTCGATAAAGTAACGTGGCACTTGGGTCAACGCGTCCCCCTCTCATCTTTTCTCTGAAGTCACGAGGTTACACGATTAGTAAGGCGCCATATGTTAAGTACGACTTATCAAAGTTCTTTAAATAATAAACATAATCGTATTTATCGAAGAGTGAAGAGTTCAATAAAAATTATGTCATCTCACAAAATCCTAGCCACGCAACCCATCAACGATAATATGAATTTTAAATATATATGTAAAAATCCACAAAATCATTGAAAAGCACGATAGTAGAACTTTACACGTGAATAAGCTTTACGCTCGTTATCTATTGAGAGCACAAAATATTTATCAATACCGAAAGATATAACGAGGCAAATCACACGTGCGAATTAACAACTAGTAATTTATTTAAATGTTAATCGATCGGCCGAATAATTCTTTACGCTTAAATTCAACTTCCGAGTTTCAAAATTTGCAATTCAATAATTTTACTGGTGCGTAATTTAATTAGATTCGTTTTTAACATCGAAGCTGGCAGTCGTAATTCCAGTTAAATAAATTTTGTCGCTAATTAACGGTGTACTGTCCGTTTCTTTGAAAATACAAAAAGAAAAAAGAAATAGTGAACAATTTTCTTTCATAATAATGAAAGAAGAGAAAAGAAATGTAGTACGTTTTTCCCGAATGGTGGATACTAAGTATTTCTACTCTGATTCCTGGCTATACTTTTGAAATCCCTATTATCTAATGATTTATGTACACGTTGAATTGGCACTCACCTGAATGAAAGAACGCCATCGAGAGCCTGGGACACTGTTGGAGGAGCTGCGAGGGCGAAGCCACGTCCAAGGAGGGCCGAGTGATCGGAGAAAATCCTCTTTGCCGTTTCCTGTGCTGCTTCTATGTCCTCTTCAATTTCGTCGGCTGCAAATAATAGAGGATTTAGAAATCACAGACACAGTTTAACCAAGTTTAAAATAAAAAATATAGAAACACCAATAAGAGGATTTTTGTTTAACCTTCCGTCAAATGATTTAATTTTTAAACTTCTATATTACTTAAAATGTTTATTTTATTAAAAACTAAGAAAAATCTTTGCAAAAATTCAATTTGAACCAAATGTGAATGTTTATCGAGTATGTTTATTTCATTAATTTCTCCTCAAAGTGGACTAGATGAATTTTCCCAACATTTTAATGACCAAATGACCAATTTTTTGTAGACAAAGAGAAAACAGAAAAAGTTTGTTGTTTAAGAATTTCGTATCAAAAATATCAAAATTTTAAAGCATTTTTGATTACAGTAAAAGTTACTCACTTGACACCGGGGGTAACGTGAGATGTTTCTGCATGAGGCCAGCCATACAAGCTCCACCGAGAAAAGATAATTCCATCTCGAGGTTTTTCAGACCATTTCCGGAAGTGATCCAGTCGTAGCCAATGACAAGACACTTGAAACCGTATGTAATGGATCTTTCATCTTTCATGTAATCTGAGGCAGTCTCGAGTGAGAATATTACTTCGTTTCCTAAAATTAATCCAAAAAGCATTTCATTAATCTCCGCTCTGATTTCACTGACTTATATTTGTTACAATTATGCAAACTTACCCGGCAAAACAAAAGCATCTTGAGGCCACTGGCTGGGCACATTGCTCAGTTTCCGGAGAACAGGATAATGTGTTTGATTCTCGTTTAGATTTGCACGTCCAGAAGATCTATAACACATTATTTACTACATTTCTTTTCACAATTCTTTAACTAATCAAGTAAATATATCTTACTAACCTTGGTGAATTATCGACTAGATTTGGAATGTATAATTGTAAATAATCTTCTGGTTGAGCTGTACCACAATCTGGAGTGAACTCTACTGTCATCCACTTTACAGTTTCTGGGAAAGTGACTTTATAATGAGAAACAGTAGCTGGTTTGTATGGGTGTTCACTTTCCAACCAAGTATAATGCGTACTAGTGGTGATGGGCGGTGTAAAGGGCATCTGCATTTCACTGTCTTGGGAAGTTTGAGAAGACCCTGATAAAAGATTCAGGGCAGCAACATGTGGAAGCATTTCTTGTATTAGCGACAGAACTTGGACTCCACTCTTTAAAAAAAAAATGAATAGCAAGTTATTTTTCCGGTTTTGGACTAAATAACGATTAAAAAATTAAAGTAGTTCTTTCTATAACTTACTCTCGGATCAGAAGAGGCTAGCGGGCCAATATGTGCCATGACTAAGGGTAAAAGTGTGGTCACAAAGGCTGCCTTTCCCAAAATCTCAGTAGATGACATTTCCTCTGCTCTTTCACGTGCTAGTGCGAAAATTTCATTTGCACGTTGAATAATTGTTGCGGTCATTGCTAAAGTGCATTTCCTAGCTTGCACTTCAGCTACTGCTTTGCTTGTTTCTTGACCATCTGAATCTTGAGGATTCGAATAATAAAGAAGGTGCGGTAATTGACCTCTGGTTTGCGTAGTACCTAATAAGCATCAAAAGAACACAGTAACTTTAGAAACCGTAAATTCGCAAAATTAATAAGAAAATAGAATTTTCTGCAACATACCGTTAAAACACAGAGAACAAGCTGTAAAAGTAAATGATGTTCCATCAGGTCCTTTCACCACACTAAGTCCACCATCTCCATTACTCGTTCGACCTCCTCGATTCCGTAATCTAATTGCATATTTCACATTCTCCTTTATTGGTATCGGTCTTTCGAATTTTATGTCTACCACATCATTAACACAATCATTAGGTCCGAAAGAACCTTCTGTATAATCCAAACTCGTCCAGCGCTGTGTGTGTGATGGATCATTGCCAGTATTGTTTTGCTGCAAATAATTTTTAATTAAAAATAAATTGACGTCTAAAGAATTATTAATTATTTTTTAAGTAAACAATGAGAATTATTCACTTACATCGTCGAGCAATTCTAATTCGTAATCATAAACGCCAACGCCACCGTAAACACCAACACCAGCTATAGCAATTCCAGGTCTGTCAACAGAGAAGCAAATTGCATCAGGCGAGCCATTTCCCGTGTTCCAGGACCTGGTTTGGTTAACTCTAGTAAATCTTGAAGGCGTTGTGTATAATTGTCGACCACAAGCGGCTTGCAGCTCATCCTCAGTTCCGTTAGATTGAGCTGCCAACTCAGCGATCACTCTTGACAAGAGATAACAACAATGAAGTATTAAATCCGGCAACGATTGGCAGCTTTCTTTACAAAGATTTTTCTTCACTGGGACTAAGGTAAGATCCAAAAGTCTATCCAAAACTTCGCGGAAGGACCAATTCAGAGTTTCTTTTCCTGTACTTTCGACCTGTGATTTGTAACTTATCTGTTCCACGAGAATCGGGTAGTGATGAGATTCAGTAGAGTTCATCATTAAGAAGCCGGCGTTATCGGATGGGCTCAATTGTCTTTTTATACTATCGCTACTATCCATTATGTTGTTCATAATTGGAAAAGTTGTGCGCAGCCGAACAGTTGAGTTGCAGAGCGAAGCGAGAACCGCAGAGAGTAGACGATCTTTAGATGTTGTACCCTGTTCCTGTTGAAATATATGATTGAATAATAACGTATTCAATATATTTTTTTTTATTTAATAGGTTAATTCATTGTACCTTATCAATTTCTGATAAAAGTTCACATAAGGAGGTCCATTTAAGATATGCCGTAGGATAGAAAGCATGATAACAGGCTACAAAAGTCTTATGGCTTTCATCCAATATTGTATTCATTTTAGTATAGAGAAGGTTAGAGCCTAGGAATTATGAAATGTCAGTTAAATAATTACATTAACTTCTTAAAGAATATTTTAATCAATGAGACTTCATACTTACTTTTATTAGATCGCGTTTTACCCTTGCTTTTCGAGGTTACGGGTAAAGAGTCCGAAAGAATTTGACGAAGTAGAGCTCTTACTTCTCCTATACATTCAGCTAACAGCACGGACTCTGCTGGTGTCTTCTTCACAACTATAAACGAATCAATATAAGATATTATATTTTAAAACATAATATTAAAAAATTGTCCTATGATTTCATTTTTCAAAGAATACAATTATTTAAGACGCACCAAGATTTGGATAAATTTCGTTGGTGTAGGTCCTGAATAACCTTAAACTGGCTTTGCTGATGTAAACTAGTTTTTCCAATTCTAAAATAGAATGCGAGGAAGAAGCCAGATGTACAGACTTATCAACCAAACCAGCTTTCAACGTGTTCCAGCTCCATTGCAGAAGTGATATTAACGACTGGAAGCACTCCTACAGCATAAAATGAGAAACATTAATATTTGTCTGTCAATCACATACTATAAAAAATAATAAGATAGTAACGATAATACTTTAGTAACGGTTCTGCTAAACTCTTTCTTGAGTACGTAAACAGGTTCCACTTGATCTCTTTGTCTGTTTGGGCTTTGGTTTTCAGGAGTAATTATCCGATAAAGTAATTGCGGTATTTGTCCAGCATTGACATCTGTTCCATTATTAGACCTCTTGGACGATTTGAAGTAAAATATTACTCTGAAAATATTAAAATGAAGGTGATAAATAGTACAAAATAAAATGGAATTTAGTTAGAAACATATACTGAAACAAATTTTGACGTAATTTTATTTTCTCAGTAATTTTATGTTGAGCTTATGTGAAATAACAGTTAGGACTGGTTAGGACTTGTAAATTCACATTCACAATGATCATCGTTATTTCACATAAAGTAAAATTACTACAAACGCTCGTAAAAATTCAAGGTTAAATTTGGGTAAAATCGAGCCCACGTTGAATGTAGTAAAATTACATCAGCATTTTTTTAGTGTATAGAAAGAGAATAAAACTTACAGATCTTCGGCTGTAACTATCGACTGTCCACCAGAACCGCAGTCACTTGAAGGACCACTTACTCTTGCCCATGCTACATACCACCTATTTGCTTGTAAAGATATAGGTTCATCAAACAAAATTGCATACTTTTGTCTTGGGCCACATTCGTAAGGAATTTCTTCTGTTTCTGCCAAGAGTTCACCATCGTTTTCTTGATCACCTCCATCCATGCCAATATCAAAGAGCTGTTGGAAATTCCGAAAATTATTTATTATCCTTTTATTAGTCTAAGAGCACTTAATAAATTTTAATTTATTCAAACAGAACATCACCTTAATTTTTACGGTATATTCTCCTCGACCACCAAATAATCCGTAACCTCCCAGTAAAATATCAGTATCCGCCATAAATCTGATAGCCTCGATCGAGTGGCCAGAGTATCCCCAACCACCTCCATGACCTGTATTTATAAAATTTATTTTAATAAAATTCGATTCAAGAATCCCAAGAATTAACTACCTTCAAAGTTTTAGGATTAAACTCAAGTTTAGCACTTAATTAAGTATGCACTTACTTTCAAATCTGCCAACTGTGACAAAATCCTCACGACTATACACTTTGCCATGCGTCGACTGATTATTTTCGCTTTCTTCCACAATTGTTAACTTATCATCTTGTGCCTGAGTAAGAGTATCTAAACAAGCTAACAAGTGTATCGCTGCCTGAGAACGGGTAACAAAACAAGTTGGCACTATTGGCAGCGCTAGTCCCGGACTAAGTATTGATACTTCCAAACTTGGAATTCTTCTAGCTTCCGTAGAAATTATATTATATGAACATATTTCACTATTCGATGGATCAAAGGTCCAAATAACGTTATACAGAGGATCGAGACAAGCGGCACAACGACTGAAATCCACTTGATCATTTCCACTGTAACTGTTACAGCTGCCATCTCGTTTGTTTATAACCAAACACTTAAAGGAGTTGGAATGATCGCTTTGATGAGGAATTAGAACTGAAATTGAAAAAATTTAAATTTAATATAAATTTCTATGATAGTATGACTTTCATTTGGATGGGATGAAATAACCGATTGCATTAAAGGGAACGACATTTACTTATACAGTTTTTGTTTGCCATCACGGTGCTTCTAGTCAAACTGATAGAGTTTATTTCGTCAACTTTGATATATGTCTGATCTCCAGAAGCTCCCACCCAAGTTGCTCGTCTCCCCCATTTAGAGCCGATATTCTGAACTAAATTAGGAAAACTGTGCCAAGGTTCCGCTCCTTCATGTTGACGTTCTTCACTCATACCTATCTGCCCTTTCTTTATAAAGATGAAAGAAGAAAAAAATTAGTTTAAAAAAATAGATAAAGAAATGAGAAAATCAAGAAATAAATAAAGTAGAAATATTTTATACTTGATAAGCGCCAAATGTGTAGACGTCACCCTTTGCAGTTAAAACGACAGTGTGGTTACTACCAGCTGCCACTTGAGTAGCTGCGAAAGGTAATTTTACGTGAACTGGACCTGCATGAGCGACTAGATCACCAACACCTAGTTGTCCATATATGTTGCTGCCAAACGTATAAACTTCTCCGTTTTTCAAAAGAATAACTGAAAAGAAGATTAGATGACTAAATTAAAACCTGCATTTTATTTGAAAAATGCAAAGGTATGAGCGTTGAATGAAAATTAGGGCTATAAACATGAGACTATTATACCTGTATGATGTAATCCACATGAGACTTGAACAACAGGGCTATCACTAGGAATAGGAACTCTAGCGGGTGGTATGCTGGCTATTCTTGCAGCGTCACCTCTTTCTGCGTCGCTGCCACCAACGGCATCATCTACTACAAGATTGCTGACTGACAAAGGAATCTTGGCTGCTGCAATCTTCTGAATAATTATGCTAGATCCAGCTGAAAGTATTATTTATACGTCGATTTAATATAAAATCTTCAAAACC
>JAUEJJ010000045.1:2253231-2268601 GCA_032164275.1 Synergus coniferae | reverse complement strand
ACGTGCTTTAAGTCTGTGCAGTATTATTTTCTTTGAAAAATAAAAAATTGTGAAAAAAACCTGGTAATCTAAATTTGCCATTTTTATATTTATTGAAATACTCAGTTGAACATTTGTAAAATTAAAGTAACTATACCGATAACGTACAGATCGGATAATTGATAATAAGTGTTATATTTATTATTTATTATTATATATTACATGGTACATTGGCTTGTGTCTGCTTCTAAAGCTTGGCACATACAGCCATGATCAAGTAATATACAGTAAAGTAACGTAAAGAATCACAACAACAAACGGTCTTCCCAAGCGGTCACCCATCAAAGTACTAACCGCGACCAACGCTGCTTAACTCCAGTGATCAAACGAGAACTTGTGTTTTCATCATGGTTTCATGTTTTCGAATATATCAATCAAGATTCGATTGATATACTTTTTTAATGAAAATAGACTTAGTTAATATGTACCTAAATTCTGATTTTTCCAAATTTTTATAATCCACGTTCAGCTCGTTGCATACTCTATATAATAAACCTTGAAATCTCCCCTTTAAGACGATTCTAAGAAACTTAAATATGTAATGTTCACTGGTTTTCGTGAATTATCATAAAAAGTTCTGAACGTTTAAATGAACGAATTTTTGTATTGATTGTATTTTAAAATAGAAACAGTTTTAAAATATTGATACATTTGCATTGAAAATGATTCTATGAGATAGAAACCAACATATTATGTATTGTTATTTTGAATTGGAACAATATTTCTGGCCAAAATAAAATTGGAAACAAATATTTCGTTCATTTGAACGTATAAAACTTCTGGTACATAAAAATGTAGCGGCTGGCCAAAAAAGAAAATCAGACAGTTAAGGGCATGTGGTAATTACCATAACAGCAATTTAATTTCGCCAACTTAAGTTTGCAGCAATAAATATTTTTCTCTAAAACTAGGCGATTTCTACCTACATACTTCTTTTTATTTTATATCTCCGTCTGTACAAAACAGAAGCCAAAACTAGGCCTAGTTTTATTAAAAAAATATTTATTATTGCGAGCATAAAGTTAGCGAAACTAAATTTGCTCTTATAGTAATTACCACATGCCCTTAAATCTAGAATTCTTTTCAATTTATTATTTTAAATTCCTTTAGCTTCTTTTCTCTCAATCTGAATAAATAAGAAGTTATTAACGAAATACACAGAAGGCAAATTTTATTTAAAAAATTATTAGTTTTTTACTATGACTTATGTTAGTAATTTTGAACTAATCGATTCAGATTGAGCGAGTTCTGACATCTTTTCAACTCTATTGAATTCTTAAATTTAGTTGATCATTAAAATACATAGTTTATAGTTAACACCTCGCTTTTATTTAGTAGAAATATTTGGAAAATACAGAAGAAACACCTTAATTCCCTCTTCTATAATTTTATAAATAATGATGTGTAAAGCTATATACATATCAATATATTATAACAGAATTATAAATAAATGACATAAAACAAAACTAAAATGTTATTTCATTAATGGTACTTTATAAACCATCTATTATTATTTATTTATTTTCTATTGTTATTGTATTATGGAAATGCTACATATATTTAGGAGTGAGGCAGATTGGGGGACCTCGAAAAATTTATCAGCCCTGTGTCTTAATTAATTTGCTTAATCCTGTTCTGGTCACAAATATCTATTAAATAAGAATCAATGGAAACATAGATTGCATTTTGTTGTGCACTAGTGTTTCTTTTAAAAAAATGTTAAACTGCTTAAATAAAAAATATTCCACAAAAGAAACTCATAATAGCATATATATAGTCGCATTTTAGTCATGTATGTTTACATACACAAATATATTGAATATATATAAATATATGTATATATACATATATTCAATATATATAAAATTATATATATATATAACTATATAATATATACATGTATATATACGTATATATTGTTATCACCGATTCGCCGCAGAGGGTGATGAACCCTGCTGTGGCTGTGGCTGATTGAATTTTTCTCTATAGAGCACGAACTCGTCTCGTAATAAGCAATTTGAGGAGCAAATTACTAAACTTCTTTGAAAGGACAAAAATGCAAAAGAACTTACTCGTAATGTGATAATCTCAAGAGTAGATTCGTCAGAATACTGCAGAACTCTCGAGCTTGTCTCCGTAATTGGGAAAACGGGGGTTGACGAGGGCTGCTTGCACTGCTTCCTGCTTGAACTCGTTGTCAGAAACACCGCATAACCAAATACGACGAATACCACGATTATCACAATGCATTAGGTTCTAGAAGTCTCTTAAAACGCTGTAACACATATATTGACTCTCACTTTTCACTTCCACGCAGAAACTTTACTTCAGAGTCGGGAAATTGAATGATAACAGCACCGAACGAAAAATTTCAGTCACGAAGGGTCACCAAATCGATGTGTGATGTTACACTTCCCAGCTGTCTTTTTTGATTCTGCGGATGTGTTCGATGCTAGCGCTATCTTTGAGCAACTTCCGGTACTTATATAAAACCTTACAAACCCTTTTACCACCATGGTAGGGCCCCTTACTCCTACGCCTCTACCTACTCAAAAAGTCAAAACCTACTCTATAGAGTTCTTAACTTCTCGGTAATTTTTTGGTAATTTAGAATTGGGTAAAGTTACCGAAAAATTTATGGTAACTTTTTTTATTTCGGATAATTTAGAATTCAAACAAATTCAAAAGATTTCATAATAATTGAACAGAGTCCATTTCTATTCTTTTCAATTTTATAGTTATTTTGAATTATATTTTGTATTCCTTTGAATTCTTTCCATTTTTTTTTAATTCTCTGAAATTCTTAATTATTTTAAATTTACATTTGATTTCTCTTTAGTGCTTTTCTACACTTCTTAATTCCCTTGATTTTGTTTTACTTACATTGCTAGTGGTTAATCCCCATTTTAATTTTGTAGAAATATAAAAAAGTTGAATAGCACCTATTAAGGGTGTTTGAATTTTTAAGAATTTTAATAATAACTTTTCTAGTGATCAAAATACACCAATGCCAATTGAAATATTTTACTTTCCCTTTTTTGATAAACAATTGATCTTTTTCATGTTAAAATAGTGAAAGATCTTGTCCTGCTATCTTATCAGTTATTTAGTGAATAGAGGGGCGAAAAAAGGAAGTATTACGAAGTAGAGGAGAGGACTTAGACCTAGCTCTTAAAATTCTTCCTGGTATTATGAAATGAATTCCAAACTTCTATATTATACTGAATTTTTTTTAATGAAAAAAATTTGTGTACAAGATATTTGTTGATGACATAAAATATGATTCCAGTGATGATATTTTACTTATGTATTTCTTTTGATTAAACGTATCAATATAAACACTCTATTCTCTATGTATTAATACGTAAAGACCAAGGAATGCTAATATAGCATATTTGAATTTTGGATATTCATTCATTAATATTGTGACCATACCGACGTAAGGCAGAAAACCTCGTGCTCTTCCAACCACGTCTTTATGACTTAACCAATGTTGACCAGGTGCATATAGGCCTCTGTCGTCCACTGAATTATTATCGCCTTTGGTTAGAAACTTTACAGTGTTGTTTTCATTGCTTCTGTAAATATAAAATCAGAAATGAGTCTTTTTAATTCATGTTACACAGCATTTTCGCTCAAATTAAGGAGTGGAGATTCAAATCCAATTCTATTGAAAATTCTACCTAATCAAATAAGTTTTACCTTTCATGCAGCTTAAGCACTCTATGGACTATTGGAATGTCACGTCCTTCAACTTTGAAAACTACAATTTCCCCAACTCGAACAGGTTCTTCTTCATAGTTGGTGAGAAACAAAAGATCTCCTCGATGAAACGCTGGTTCCATACTACCGCTGCAATATTGTAATTAATATGAGACTACATATTTCAACGTCTCGATTAAATTAAGAACTATTTCAGAATTTATATTGGCAAGATTTAGACTATTCTTTACCTAAGTTAATATGAAACTTACCTTAATACAACAACAATTGGGCTTTCACTTCCAGTAACAACCATTAAACCTTTCCATATCATTAAGGCTGAAGACACGATCATGCCAAAACTAAGTACTTGGTAAAGAAACTGTAACAGTAAAGATGAAAGATAAAGATCAAATTGAAATCTCTCATAAGTAAAGTAATACATGTCCTTAAGTAATTTTATGAAACAAAATGATAAGAAAGCCGTATGTAGTTCTGAACAAAAATAAATTTGTGAATATTGATAACTTAATCTTTTCCTTAACCGCTAAAATATATATTTATTTAAAAACCGGGTTCAAAAGATCATTAAAACTAAGTATATAATGAAAATAGTTCCCTCTTTTATCATATGTTTCCTGCACTGTAATAAAAACTATTCTTCTAATACATATTTTATCAATTTTCAAACTCGAAATGATAACATATGGCTATTATATTCGAAGGCCGGAAGACACGACTACAGTTTTGAGTTCTTGCAGAATTTGATATAAAACATTAAAAGTACCAGAAAAGGGAGTTTTACCTTAAAAATTAACGAGCCATAAATTATCAAACTAGTTTGATAATTTAATATTTTAAAATATTTTAATCATATGTTTAAAATATTTAAAAACATATTAAGTGGGAAAGGAACGTTTTAAAAACTACAGAAGGTGCAACGTGTGTTAATTAAATATTTGTTTAACATAAAACTTATTACCTGACGCTTGTTCATGCGTTTTAAATCATCAAATGCGCTTTGTAACATGATGATAATTATAAGTTCACTTATTGTATCAATAAAAAATAGTATTGATAAACGATAAATACAAAGAAAAGAGACTTATTTTATAAACTTGACACCACGGCTGTTAATAACCTAATCGAACCTTCAGATGTCAGTCAGAGACACGTAATTTTATGTATCAATTTTATGAGGTTATGATCAAAGTTTTAGGGAAACTCAGGGTTCGGTACGTTACTATATTCAGGGATGGGTACAAATACATTTTCATCTAAAATCTCCCAGCTGAGTGCTGACTCTGCACTCTGCAGCCTCTGCAGTGGACTCCGAGTGAAGTTTTTGAATTAAAAAGGATCTCTTTTTAGACCAGGAGATAGAAAGAGAGTTCCGTTCGAATTCGATAACTTTCATGATGATTATACATTCTCAACCCTGTAAAAATTAGACAAAAAATACTCTTCCTCTCTTTCATTTTTTTGGCTTTCAGGGCTTTCAGCACCACATAAGCAGGGTTGTGAAATGACGCATCACTCAAGGTTTTTTACGTATATTACTCCATATGAATTTTCTATTTTCGACATAGTAGAAAGGAAGAAAAGTAGAATCTTTGCAAATAATAGAATAGACAATTATTATTTCACGTAAAAAATGACGAACTTCATTTTCAAAGCATAATATATATATTTTTTACTACTATTTTCAAACGACACAAACCAACAGGCCAATCACTCAATATACTCCCTAGAAGTGGGGAGAGTGGGCGTGGTTTACTTCATGCCCCTTACTTACGCCGAGTCAAACCACCAACATGATTGTGCTCCATATATTTCTTACCAGATTTCTTACAACCATGCCATGGCATGCTCATAGCATGAAGTCAAATGTCAAAATAAATTGCTCCAAAATACTTTCTATATTTTGATTTGAAATAAGAAGCTTCATTTTAATGAAAGTTATTCAAATTAAAAATGTACTTATTTATAACTAAATTTTAAAGAAAAATTAAAGCACTAAATTTTATTCTACCTGATTCTACATAATCCAATATATTATATTTCAATTTTGATACATTTCATATATAAAGAAAAAAAAGCATCGCCAATACGATTTCGCCGAGAAATTTCACCCTTTAATTCTTTGAATAATTGAATATTATTCTGTTTTTGTTCAATTGGTTCTAAAGATTTGAAATAAAAAAGGAAGATTGGTAAAAGTAATAAGTTTATAATAACGTTAATTTGTTGAAATACAAATTTCATTCTAGGGTATGAGATGAGACTATATACAGCTACTGACAGCTATATAGTTGTAACTGGTTGTAACAGAGATGAGGTGGTTATAAGATGTAAGGTGGTTGTCATCTCTGGTTGTAAGATATATAACTAGGTACCGCCCTATACTTATTTTTGATGCACAATCCGTTGAAGACTTCAAAGAATTTGTGATATGGTGTATTGATAACTGTTGCTTATCAATCCCCAGCAAGTGAACGTGATATGTGATTCACAAACAGAAACACGAAATAGTACTTGTGTGAATTGAAAAACTGCATGCATTACTCATCCCTTGACAATTCGTACAATTTTGCCACTTCATTAGAGATAAAAAGTAAACTCGTGCATTTCCCATACAGTGTGAAAATTCCTGATTAATCAAGAATAGCCTGCAAGTATATTTTGTCTTAGAGCATTCATCAAAATACAAACATACGACTAACTAACCTAAAAATTAAGTTTGTTGAGCCGCTGTAAAATCTATTTTTTTCTCGGACACAGAGGTGACAAGTGAATGTGAGTGTTTAAAAATATTGAGTATACGAATCATACGATTATTATAGAATTCCAAGTAAAGACACGAAAAAAAAAGGCAAAATACTGATTTGTTTTTTGTTTTTCAATGATTATTATAGTCTTTTTTTTATTGTTTCCATAAAATTCTTGCTATAATTCGAAGTGTTTAATATAATAAAAGCATTATTTTTAAAGTGTGATAAAAAAAAAAAAAAGAAAAAACAAAGAAACTGCATAATATTATCGGTGTTTTAATGTCGTTATAACCTGTACTCACTTGAAAATATAATTTTTTTCAAGGAAAGAAAAGCATATTCTAAATGGATGTTTACCCTCCTAGATTGGGTGATATGTGCATATGTAGGTGCCATGCAAGAAAGCGTTAAAAAAATCAGAATAACACAACAAGGTTTCGAAAACTGTGGGAATGGGCAATTGTTTGTGCAAAGATAATCCAGATGAACATCAGCCTTACAGCAATCACAGTCATGCAAATTCTGAAAATACAGTTATGCCTAATTCAAACGTTGGTCTCTCATCCACCGTGGAGACGCCTTCGTTAGGGTTTAAATTTCCAACGTCAGCCAACATAGATAAACTCGTTCTAGAAACTCTTGGAGTAATAGGATTGCTGGTCGACAAGTAAGGCTTCATTAATTACAATAGGAAAATTAAAATCTCATACATTGCGAATTACAAATTGATTTAAATCAATATTTAAACTTTAAATGTTTTTTAAATTGTTTTAGTGAGCAAGAGCCACCGCCTGCAATGTTGAAGTTGCATTCCATTGCTGATAAAGAAGATGGATGGATTCAGGTTGTCAGTTCAATGGTCAATGTTATTCCAATGCACAATTCACTAGGTCCTTCCGTAATGACATTACTACTCGACGACTGTCCATTGCCTTCGAAAGTATGAATCGAAATGTAATAGGATGTCTAGCGATCCGAAATTTGAAAACGAAAGTTCACTAGACACTCTAGAATATTATTATGCACTTAGTATTACCAAATAGAGCTATTAACCGTTATTTATTTTTTATAGGATTCGGTAATGCGATTGTCGCAAGTGTTTCAACTGTCACAAAAGTCTGGTAAGATGCGAATTAATGCAACACAACAACGAAATATTTGCGTGGTACTTGGTTGCATAGCCGAAAAACTAGCAGGACCTAGTAGTATAGCAATTCTCTCAGACGCCACTTTGGACTACCTGGTGTCAAATCTTGTTAGTGTCAGTTAAACACCACTTTAAAAGTTTTTTTTTTTTTAGAAAGTTTTATCTTTAAAAATATTTAAAAATTGTTTTTTTATTTTTAGAGGGATGATGTCGAGCCGTATGTCGTATTGCACTCTTTAATAGGACTAGAAAAGTTTGCACAAACAAGTGAGCTATTTTATTACTCTTTTTAAAGAAAGAATTTGTTAATATAAATATTTACCAAACGTGCACTCAACTTTCATTACAGGTGAAAATAAAATAACGATTAAGAAACGGCTTTTAGCGGAAAAGCCCAATCCCTTGCTGGAACTAGAGAAATGGGCGAACGAGACTCATTACGTGAAACGCCAAGTCGGTTTCTGTGCTCAGTGGTGTCTAGATAATTTATGTAAGAATCACAAGTAATATGTATTTTTTTTTGCTTTGAATTCTATCTTATTAATACTCTGTGGTTTCAGTTTTAATGGAAGGTCGCAAGTATTCCCATAACACGGTTGATTTGACTGGAATAAACGTAATGCTAAATACGAAGGACGTGAGCGAGTACCTGAAAATTTCGCCAAACGGTTTAGAGGTGTTTATTTTCATTTATTTATAGTTTTAAACAATCATCGATTAAAAGGTATTCTAGTAGAGTGACACGATAATGATTTTCGACTATCTTTCAGGCGCGTTGTGATGCTTATTCGTTTGAAAGCGTTAGGTGCACATTTCAAGTTGATTCTGGAGTTTGGTACTATGAAACTCTTATAATAACTACCGGAGTTATGCAAATAGGATGGGCAACAAAGGATAGCAGTTTTCTCAATCATGTAAATATATTTATTTTTGGGTTTACAAGAGAAAACTCTGAAAGATTCTTTTAAAGTGAACTTTAATTTTCAACGAATTGTAGGAGGGCTATGGCATTGGCGACGATCAGTATTCTTTAGCTTATGATGGATGCAGAAGGCTTGTTTGGCACAATGCTAGAAGTGAAAAATATCATGACAAGCCTTGGAAAGCTGGAGACATATTAGGCTGCCTCTTAGATTTAAATAAATTAGAAATGATATTCTCTATCAATGGCGTCCCCGTCAAACCTTGTACTCAAGTTTTTAAGACTGCTCGGTAAGCAATTTAACTCGTATAAGATTTGAGAATAAATCTCTACAATGAACAACTAATTTTACTAAAACTAAAGATATTATTCCTCCAGATCTGGTTTTTTCGCTGCAGCGAGTTTTATGTCATTCCAACAGTGTCTCTTCAATTTTGGCAACGTGCCGTTTAAATTCCCACCTACAGATCGAGAATATCAGACATTTAATGACTTTGCGACGTTAAATCCCGAGGATAAAGTAGTACTTCCTAGGCACATATATTTGGAACAATTAAGAAAGTTAAGCGTCAGAGAAGACTCATGTACCTTATGTTTCGATCAAAAAGCCTCAGTAAGGTTGCTACCATGCGATCATCGGTAAGAACTCAAATCTTAAAACTATTCTTATGATTTAAAATCATTCAATACTTTAAGTGACATTACTTTTACAGAGGTTTCTGCGAAATATGCTCCAAACAATTGGCTGAATGTCCAATGTGCAGAGCTACAATTGAGGAAATAGCTGTGGATAACATCTGACACCAATCAGTTAGGGTAGCATTTGTTAATTTACTCTTGCTATTTTTATTACGGTATTCTTTTGATGGACGATATCTTAAGTTTGTCATTGACCTAATAGATAACCGTATTACTTATACACAAAATACGTTCATATTGTCTCATGCATTTCATATCTTTTGATGATACAGTATTTCAGCGAATAAAAAAAACTGTGAAAAAAGGGGGCGCATGAATAATAATTTTCATTTGTTCGATTCGTCAAGGGATCAGAGTTTAACGATGAAGATATTTCGTCATATTATCGATGTATAATTATATACAGAAAACGCACGATAAGAAAATTTTAAATACGCTATAGAACTAAAACAATTTATTTTGAGATTAAAGATTGAGTAAATAATGATTCTACTTTGAATTTATTACGATATATGCTTAAATCATTTTAATAAGCAATGCCTGTATTGTTTTAATTAACGAATGTATATTTAATATTCTACGTAAAAAGTATCAGGATTATTTATATTTCTGTTGTAATATTTTAGCGAGTTATTATTTTAAGGAAATTTTTAGGGCTGTAATTAGGGTTACCAGACGACCGTATTTATACGGTCATGTCCGTATTTTCGAGGCTTGAACGTATTGTTCGTATTTTTTTTAAATGTCCGTATTTTTCATGAAATAATTCTAGTGTTACCAAAGACGCCCTGTTTTTTTCTTTGAAACACACGAAATATCCGGTTTTTAACGAAACTAGTGTTTTGGCAGCAAATTTTTTTTTTATAATCGACTAACAATTAGAGATAGGAAATTTGTGCTCCGTGACCTTTTTTTTTTAAGGACTCACATGGAAAATATTTGAGTTATTTCCAGGTGTCCGTATTTTCGAACGAGGTGATCTGGTAACCCTAGCTGTAATTATAATTAATTAAAAATGGAATGGTTTCATATTGACATTATAATTTGATATTTTGTATCAAATTTTTAGCTGCAAAAGATAAAGCTTACAACTTTAAATATTTGAAAAGGTTTCTCAATATTTATGTATTGTTTCCCTAATAACGTCTTTTGAGTAAATCGGATTTTATAATAAATCTTTTATATTTTCCAATATAAGAAAATCTTGAATCGACAATACAATTCGATTCTAATATGAATTCGTTCTTGCTGCAGGTATCTCGAATCTATCGAATTTACCTGGTAATTACTTCAACATTAAACACCTGTAAAATACTGATGTCGTAGTGTACAAAATGATAAGTGAAAATTACACGAATATATGTATATTATATTCTTGACTGGAATATAAAAGGAAATCTAATGTTTTATCATACGTCTATTTTTAAAATTAACCTCTTCCTACTAGATTAAAAAAAAACACTAATTTTAAATTACAAAATATGAAAAAATATTCTAGAATTGGGCAAGATTTTCTTTCCCGCTAGAAACTTATTTTTCAACATTTTCAAATTATTTTTGAGCAAAATGAAATTAAAGGAACGAGCATTGTGAAGTTCGTTATACATTTAAATATCTCGAAGTTCGATATTTCGAATTTCAACTTGAACCCCCAGTACATATAAAGAATCTTTAGTCTGCTTTAGTAACTGTCAAACCTGACTAATAACAGCTAATAAGATCGCTTTATGGATGGTGGTGGTGAACTTCTTAATTATTGATATTATATATTATACATTTTATTTGTACGGGCGAGTGAAATGAAAATGCAAGCGTTCGAGATTCTTTAAAATAATAAGTATATATTTGTCATCAACTATTATTTGCTCTGATTTTGGAATAGTGTGTAAGATTGCCGAATTGGGCAATATACCGCAAATTGGGCGATTTAAGAGAGCTCATGATTACTTTGAGGCGACCAAAAATTTAGGAAGTCATTCGAAAAATCGCTCAAAATACATATATGTATTTTATTTTTCAAATTTGGGCGAATTGTTGAATGCTCCATTTGGCAACTCTGTAGCTGTGATTTTCGCCAGTAGATTGCGTATCAGTTTGTTACAAGATGGCGGGTGAGTGAATCTTGCGGATGTTTGTAGATGAGACGAAGATTTTTCTGCTAACCCGTAGTGTTTGTGGGTTTCAGATATTTCCTACCTCCTGAATGAAGAAATGGAAGACTCAGAGGACTGTAAGTGTTTAATTTATTTACTTCTATCACTGTCATTCTTTCTATGTGAGGCATGCCAATCGTGGTTAGGTCGGACCGCGTGTCTTCCGTGATCGTGTCTTTCTAAGCTAAGAACCTCATGTCAAATCGTGCATATCAGCAAATCAACCGAAAATTTGCAGATTTCGGAATTTTAAAGCACGTTGCCTTATATCCGGGTTTTAGTGGTGATTACCTCTGGAGTCTGCAAAGTGGGATAAGAAAATACTGGCAAGAGAAGACCAAATTGATAAACTGACTGAACGGATTTTCAATATAGTTTTGTTCCTTCAACTTCGTAAGCTGTGCGTTAATTTATACCGCCGTTTCTTTTTGTGATGTGGATATGTAAGTTTTTATTATTTACTACTTTTTATTTACATTTGATTCTGACAAGGACAAACATCGAGTTTTGTTCTTGTTTTTATACGAAATTCGGTAATATTGATTAAAAACATTGCTGGCATTTGTGCAACGTTGTCACAACATAAAGTAAATTTCTTTGTTTCTCATTATAAAAATAACTTCTCTTTCAGTTGCAATTTCACTAAAAACTTTAAATACTTTACAAGAAATCAAAACATAGTTTCTCAAAATCTGAAAATCATGATTTTTCTATATTTACAAAATAACTGAATTATAGATCATAACAATTCATTAGATAACAAAAATATAGTTTTTTTTTTCTTGAAATAGACCAAAAATGCAAAATCTCTGATAACTGATACCATTTAACTCTCTGCTTTGAGGTTAGGTCACTTACAGGATTTTAGTAACAGAGAATGACAACTAAGTTTTGCGCAAATATTGATTTTTAGAATATATTTTTGACTACATACGGGATAGAAAGTGATTTAAATTTACTCCTCTAATTAACTTTTATGATTTTGAACGGATATATTTAAATTTATATTCAATGTGGAGATCAATCATCTAAATATTTTCACCAATAATAAACACTATTAGAGAATTAAATAAGAAAAAAATATTAGATTGAGGGTTAAGAAGAGGGTCCATAATTTTAATGAAATAAACTTCTCTCTGGATTTTTCATTTGAAAGTTATTAAAGAGTTTCACGAAACGGTTTGGAGTATTTTCACTATAAAATATTTTTATTTTTAAAGCATATAATAACTAATGAATTGTGATCGAGAAAGGTGTACCTATACTACGATAACTTTTTTATGGAAAATACTTTAACTGCGCTGAATGAGTTGACGCACATTTATTTCTACAATGTCATTCATTATGTCATTGAACTTGTACACGAAGTCTCTCTTAGCTCTGATTTAGCTTGTTGATCAAGATGATTATTGTAGCTGAATCATCGTTTTACCACTAATTTGCATTTACCAAAAGAGCAAAATCTTAACTTCGATTTTTAACAACTTTTCTTAGTACTTGTATTTACATCGTTTAATTTCAATTTTCCCAATTCAATCGTAATTCGTAAAGTTGAAAGTTGACTTCACACAATTATTGACCACGGCATTGTAATTTTATAGTGGAAAAACATGTAAGTGACTTTGCAGTTCTGGGGCGTTTTATCATATATGGCAATGGTAAAGTCGACCCAAGCGACAATGTGATTTACGTATGTTTTTCGTTTGTCTGGTTGTACGATAGTATTTCGCTCATATCTATATATCCCTGAGAATGAATGACGCAAAATTTCACTCCGTCCAGTGGCGACATCTCTCAAGACGAAAAAGAATTAGTCGTCCGGGGTCTTTCGCCTATCGGGGTTACTGATTTCCACTTGCTGGTGCCATCTGCTGTGCGCAGGGTCGTGTTGCTTTGGTAGTCCTCGGTCTTGGGGTGCATAAACTTGTATCAGCACTTTCAAGAAAATCACCCCTTACACAGTTCACAGTTAATGTAAGACCTTTTTTTTACCATCCCACTTCAAAATTTCGAAAAATAAGTCCAAATAGTCTCAAACTTGGTAGCTGTATTCTTTTTTCGATATTTTATGCAACTAAATACCTTTTTAGAAAGATCATCTCAAGATCTTCATTTTGAAAACATTTTTTTGTTTTGTGTAAATAGATTTTTTCTTATTTCTATGAACATATGATTGACATCACTTTTTCAGATCGACGATCAGGGTATCTTTGGAGCATCATATTTTACACGTAGCTTTGAATCATCAAATGATGCGAATCGCTGATGAGAGTGAATCCCCTCGTAAAGGATCGCTGAACTCGGCGAGATGATATAGCTTCTACTGGTAATGAAAGAGAGAAGAAGAAGCAAACCTTCTCTCTTTCTTGTTCTACAGCTGTTGCGGCTGACTTGTAAGCTGGTCCTAGCTGGCTTTATCTAACATTCCAGAGGTCGTTTATCAGCTCGACTCACTTATGTGATTCCTCAGGCCTCCGTATCTATCGAAGGTTTCGATTTTGGAACCGCTAGGTTCCTTTTAAACTTTCGATTGGAATGAATGATCGTAGTTAATTCAGTCATGAGGGTTTAGTCTCTCAAATTAAGTTGGTATTTCAAGGCTAGCAAACATCCAAGATAAAACCTTAGAGAAAGTTACTTAAACTCTTTCAAAAAATGAGTCAGTCGAATAATTCGAATATTTTTCTTTCTTCATTCTTTGTAATTTGACGATTACGATTTAAGGTAAATCATATTCAAGGAATATGATATATATATTTTTTTTTTAAGGAAATTTTTTCAATATTCCGTCTCAAAGCTAGTTCAAGATTGCGCATACTCACTTTTTGAAATAACGGAAAGTGGGTTATCTCGTGCAATGTAAGTGCAACCCCAGGGAACCAGAATCCCAGCAACGGAATAAAGCCCTTCAACCCCTCTTGTTTCCTCTTTATGTCCGTTTCACCGTTTTGGAGACTTTCGACGGGACCACCGCAACGTTTCGTTCTCTTTTTTTTTTTCATTCGTCTTGTAACACGGACTGTGATCGAAAGAGAAGTAAAGGCAGAGAGAGAAATTGAGAAAGAGAGAAAGGAGAGCGACTAGGTAGGTACGAAGAAAATTTAATTTCTTGGCATTGTGAGGAGTTCCTTGCCCTTTCAGCCTTTTCAGTTCGGTGGTCTGTTTTTGATCGGAGGCCACGTCGTCTAGACACACCACCGGGGGTTGGCTGGCTTTTATAATCGCAACGAAATGCACCCCTCGAAGTTGAACGCAAAAATACCGGTTTTTCTTCCCTCCCTCCCCTTGGTTCTCATCTGGTTCTATCCCCTTAACCCCCTCCCCCTCGTTTCTCTCGATACAACGACCTTTCGCGTTACATTAAAATGATTTATTCTTCTCATTAAATTCACATTCGAGAACACGTTGCTTCGGATGCATGCAAAAAGTTGCGCAGTTGTGATTCAAGACCGAATGTCGAGCACCGCTTTTTCATGTTTTCCGGCTTTCGAAAGTGAACCTCTTTCAGCTCCCATTTGGCTCGTGTCGTCTTTCTTATCAATTCGCAGGGGTTGAAGAACTGGATCCAACTCGTGGTTTTTACATTCATTAGGGAAGATCGGATTTCCAAAGTTACTTTCGCTCTGAATCAAATAAATTGTTGGATAGTTACCTCTCTTTAAATTCCATTTGTCGAAACGCTGTGATATGGCTCCTTTTCCTTACAGCCTTTCAAAACAAAATATGTAGTCATATCTGTAGTTTTTTTAGAACTGAACTAAGATTAGTCTTTTTTTAGAATTCATTTGACAAAGTATTTAAATTTCAGAAAATTTTCACTCTACCCGCATCATTTTTTACTACGGTAAATATATATGCATTGTCTTTTTATATAATGATTTATGGTACTACATTCGTTGCGAGCATATGCAACATTCGCATTTTATTACTGAAATAC
>JAUEJJ010000045.1:2211200-2224999 GCA_032164275.1 Synergus coniferae | reverse complement strand
TATTGAATTTAAATAAAAATTGTTGCCCTTGAAGTATTCGATTTATTCAATCGCTGCTTGGTATGATGAAAAATGCAAAGAATGCATAAGTAGAGGATGTGAAGGAAAGGATTAAAACGGTATGTGAGATAGTGAATAGTTCCAATGATGCGTCACGTACCAAGAAACGTCAGGAACGCGGTGAAGGAATGCAGCAATGATGCATTTTTAACGCTCGAAACGCGATTGGAATTTCGCGGAATTCTGTCTTGGAAAAACACGCGTCATCCCATTTGTCTTTCTCCAACTTTATTGATCATTATATTAAGGAACATAATAGTAAACTGTTAGCAACATTTTTTGATTTGCATATTCAGCTCAAAAGAATATGATTCGAACTTGTTGACAAAGTTCGACCAGAGTAAATTTGAGTAATTTAATTAAAATAATTTCTAAGTTATTTGGAAAATTTATGACCTATTTCTTTACTTAGAGTTATATAGTTTTATCAGTTTAAATCTAGAAAGACAGTAATACTATCGTGGCAGTCATTTCGGCGAACTCGAAAAAGAATGACCAGTTATCTTGTTATGATGTGAGTCTCCAATAGCCGTCAAATTGACGACAACGATCGAATTTGTCCATCCAGGCGTAGACTTCACTGGTCGGCACCGCGTTGGCAAAATATCGGTCAGCGTGTTCTCAACTTTATGAACCATCCGAATAGATTCAGTATTTTACTGTAGTCTACAGTCGCTTTTGAATATCCACGAAATATGCCAAGACGTAAGCCTATTTCATCAGTAATCAATAATATCAGTTTTGTAGAAAATAACTCTGGAGGCACAAACTAAAATGCAAAATTCTCTGAAAATATTTCTAATATGCAAGCATTTTTTATGTTAAAGTCATAGTCTGTCAAACCTTGATTTTTTTTTCAACAAAAACTAGTGTGGATGAGCATTGTTTAACGTTTCATCTCTCAAATTGAGGTATGAGAACCGTCGAGATGATTCTGACCAGTTT
Source organism: Synergus coniferae (assembly GCA_032164275.1). Taxonomy (NCBI): domain Eukaryota; kingdom Metazoa; phylum Arthropoda; class Insecta; order Hymenoptera; family Cynipidae; genus Synergus; species Synergus coniferae. The sequence goes on along the minus strand of JAUEJJ010000045.1, from coordinate 2,223,994 downwards.
TTGGCACGATTCGCTTGAGTAAAAGAAAGGAGAGGGTCCACTAGTCTAGCTGGCGTATCTTCACCTTCTTTAGACTTTGGACCTCAGACAACGATTATTTGGGCAGCTGTTGCACCCTTTGACCCGAGCCATGTCCCACGCTTCCGGCTTTTCTTGGAAATAGATCTTGTGTCTGCCATCCTCTTCACATCCTCTATTTTTCTCCTCCTTTCTTTTCGTCTCGCATACCCTGTTTTTGATGCCAGTAGGTTTTCATGCACGAAAATTAATGCTACGAACGATGAAATTACATCCGTGTCGAGAAAAGGGAGAAGTACCTGTAAGATTGGAACACGAAATTGAAAGAAGAGAGAAGAAAAGACACAAGATGTCTCGTGGCAGTAAGCAGTTCGTCAAGCAGTTATTACCCAACACTTTCGAGTGCCGAGACCGAGACTCCAGGTCTCCAGGTGCAAAGGCATGCTGGTAGTTAGTGCTGGAAGCCCCTATACTTGCTCGAACTATGTACATTTACATACAGTCCCAGCGAATATTTATATAGGCTGATTTAAATGAAGAAATTCGCCTATTATTATAGGGTAATGAAATTATACGTTGAGATTGTATTGGTACACGAAGGTTTATTATTTACAACAGGTACCACCGTATTGCAGCGTTAAGACATTTTTTCATGAACTCTTGCTGAAAAAAGTGATCCTATTATATCGTTATTTTCGATCAGATCTCTGCTCCTTGCAAGAGCCGTGTATACATATAATTTTAAACCTTTGCATTAATGACGATCGTCGGCAAAAAGAGAAACGAGAATTTCATACTGTCGATCGTGTATTAATGAACTTGCCTCATGACGTGAGCGATAAATTACTATAGGGGTTGAATAATATTATTAAAGAAACTATTAAACGTAGATAATAGTTTTCAATAAAGTTAACTTTTTATGATATCCTTTTTAATTTCGAGCCAACATCAAAGTTATATTCTATTACGCTAATTAACTCCATAGGCGCAGCAACCTTGTATATATTTATAATGAAGCATGTTTTCAATTTTTATATAAATTAGTGTATTAATTTTAAAAATTCACCTTTAGGCTGAAGTAAATTTTATCATTTTATTGTACTTCAAAAAATTCATCAGGTTTCATGTAATTTTAACTCCACGGAAAAAAATGAATAGTAGATTCTACTATCTGTTCAGTCCGTTCATAATTTACTAAACAGATAGTAGAATCTGCTATTCATTTTTCTCCGTGTCCAGATAAAAAAGTACACCCGTCTTTATTTATAATTGTTGGTATTTAAAGCAATAATTTATTGAAATATGACCCAAGTTTAAATTTGAAAAAAATTGTTATTGACATAGAGAACGATGTTAGTTCCGAAGGGATAATTACAGGCCCCTCTTTCCCACTGGGCACTCTGGGCAAGTGTCCAGGGCCCCGCGATCGATAGGGGCCCCCTAGTTCAACAAAATAGTGCTCTGTCAAAGTCATAGGGGCCCCATTATCCTAATGCAGGGCCTCCAATATGTTAAAGACGGCCCTGGATAATTATAATAGTGGAATAGTGTGGAGATTCATTTTGAATGGCAGAAACCTTTTCAAAGTTTATAAATTCAGTCGGCACACGCCGCACGTCGCCTCCGCTTTGCGCCTTTGGCTCCTGGTCGACGATCTTTCGGAGCCCTCCTGAGGACGAGGGCTCTGCAGGCTCGTTTTAAGGAAGCGATGTTCTGCGATGGCCCGAAGAACAGTAGGGTGAGTCCCCTGAAAAAGCAGCTGCAACCTACGAGATACCACTTAGATCTCGTGGCACGAGCCTCGTCGGCATGTGTTTCCTTCCTTCTGCTGTACCTCCTCTTTCCCTTCCTTTCAATCCACCCCCATCCCTGCCCCTGGATTTCAGCTGGAGTCGCTTTCAATCACACACCACTCGCTTTTCTTTCGAGTTTATTCTTGGCCTTTTGCACTCACGCATCTATAGATCAGGGGAAATATGAACGAGAAAAGGTCCGCAGGTTAGACCCAATCTGACTGCAGACTCCGGTTGCGTTTTAACATTTGCAGAGGTGCGATTTCTTAAATTCCTATGTTGAAGTAATTTTGAATATGACAGTAAACTCAGTAACCTGAATTTTCTCTGGGGTTGACAGAAATGTATAATTTGGTGTCCCTTATTTTCCATTTCACTCGTGTTGGCCATCACCCACGCCTTGTTTACGAGTCGTTTCCTCCCTTAATAGATACTTTGCATCGTCAGACTCGCCCGGTGCCGTTAAAAAAATAATTTACAGTTTCTCTAACCACACAGTTATCAGATTGTTGCACGCATCCATCACGATACCTAATGATATCCAGTTTTAATTTGAGGGTCTCTTCTCAAATGTACCGCTTTTAATGGCAATGGTCTAACAGCTGTTGCACCTAAACCCTATTATGAAGAGAATAATATACTATTCCAATGTTCAAATTAACAGTCTGCAACTAGCATTGGAACATTTGGAAGCCTTTGCACCGAAAATGTCATTGCAATGTCATTCCTCTCCCCTCTCATCTGACCTCGAATTGGGGAATCATTCATGATCATGATCGAACTATTGCATTGCTAAACTGCAGGAAACGCAATCGTTATCCTAAGGAAACGAAAATCGATTATAGTTTCCTTTCATTTCGTGTATTCTCAATTATGAAAAACATCTTTCCATCTGTCTTTCGTTTAGAACGAATTAGACATCGGTATTGGTTGTGGGTCTCGAAAAGTAGAAAAAGGTGCGAAAACTCGAAATTCGTCTTCGTCATGCAAGTGTTGCTTCTCGAGCTGAGATGGATGGTCAAAGCTCGAGGAAGAAAAGAACGGTGAACGACATCTGTTGCGATAGGTGTGTAGTGTAAGAAAAATTAATGCACTTTTCGCCAGCTCCCTCTTTCCCCGAGTCTTTCCCTCACTCATTCTCTCTCTCTCTATCTCTACCTTCTGTCTCTATCTCTCGTTTCACTCTCCCTTTTCTTCAACATCATCACAAAACCATCTGCTTATTTCGAGGTTCGATGAAGTGATTTCGAGGCATTCTACCATTTTGTACCGCCTCCTGTATGTATTTTTCTCTTTTTCTCTCCGCGTACCCTCTGACGCTTTTCTCCTCTCTGCTGTCTTTCTCGCATCCTTCGCGTGTGCATGTGTACCGAGGTAAGTTGCTTCTGGGTGGGACCGACAAATTTAGGTTCGCTTGCAGGTAGCCCAGGTTGCTCGTGGAGTAAGGCTTCTTCCATATGCAATTTTCCTCTTTTTCTCTCTTTCGATAAAATCGTCATCACCATCTCGCACGCGTCTATACTCTATACGCGAGAGAGAACGTGCGTCGTCGAGTTGCAGCTGACGTTCCTCTTTCGATACACGTGGCCATCGGTAAAGAAAATACCCACACAGAAGTTCAGAATCCATTAAAAAATCCGCAAAAATAAACTCCAGACGTAAAATAGTCCCGACCTGCTGCTACCGCCGCTGACCTTTGGAGACACACACCTCTGAGGACCAAGAGTCCCTAACTCCCTATTGCTTCTCCCTGTGAGCAGATGCGCACTAATCGCACACTAAAGTCCCCGCTATTACTGCATCAGGATTAACAATTTTGCCTCTGGCCAACACAGCAAGGGTCCTGACATCACGACAAAAGCTTGCCTCCATTGAATAAATATTCGCAAACATACCAGAGAATTTATCCTATTTCGTTTGCGGGGAAAAATATGAGACCATTTCGGTAATCTCTTCGGTCACGCAAATGCCACAATTTCACAATAGTCGTTTTATGCTCTCTACATTTAACCCTATCTTTTATATAATCGCGTGCAGTCCAAATCTTGGGCATTAAATATTATAATTTAGTGTAGCATAACTTTTCGACGTGGTAGGTGTATAATTTATAATTACTGGAGATTTCTTCGTCAAAGGGGAATATGTATGTTTTTAAGAGAACAAAATGCAACTGACATGTATACTTTCACTGAATGAAAGGAGAGGATACCCAGAGAAGAGGAGCGAATTCAAGTGCAATTGATTCGAGCTCCACTATCTCTGGAGAGTGTTTTCTTGCGGCTAGACACGAGCTAAGCACAAAGATCTTGGCATGTGATATGTCGGGACAAACCGGACACGGAACAGTATACAGTACCCTATTCTCTGCCGGCATAAGCGTTTTACGAACATGTGAATTCGCCTTAAATGCGTGTACTTGTTGACTGCGATAGCACGTTCTGTGTGCACGATAGCACGGATAAATAAAATATATAACACTCATGCCTGCTGGCGAAGAAAGGTGTCTGTTGGATTTTCATCCTCATTTAAATGAAGACATGTCCTAATATCCCTTATTCATTTTCCAGCAAGAGTGCTGCATAATTGTTTGAAAAAATTGACATTTCAACTCGATATAAAAAACATGTGATGGAGAGGTTCGTGAAAGTAACGTGGGTCCATACAGTTTCCTTACGGTTGGCTTGATGATGATTTCATGGTGGGCACGAACTAGAAGGGAAAAAGGGCCAAAAGTTGTATAAAAACAAGATAATCGATGTGGACTATGCCGACAGACGGACAGAACGTATCGCTGCTGCAGACACGTTCCAACACGAGTTGGAGCATCTGCTGGTTCGATGCCTTTTTGGGGTGGACGATCTCTAGAAAGGACGCGATTATATAGAAAGCTGGTGGAAGAAAAATGAGAGAAAAAAGAAAGAAAAAAATGAAACGAAAGATAGAGTGAAAAGAAGAGAGAGAGAGGAGCGTAAGGTAGAAGAAGAAAAGTGGATACAAAAAGCTCGAGAGGAAGAGAAAAAGAAAGAGTGTGGAAGTGAGAGGTGAGAGTGAGCCGGGGGAAGTGGAATAATGAAACGCTGTCGAACGAGGGTGGGTGGGGGTTGGGGTATGGTGGCACGTGACAGGATGGCAAGGGGAGGAAAACACGGCGCACGCGCCATCATAGTACACCTGGCGCATCACCTGCTGCCCCCTGCTTAAGATCTCCCCTGCCTCCACCCCCAAGCCTTCGGTTCGCTTTGCCACCTTCAACCCCCACCAAACAAACTCAACATTAAATTTGAGGGCGCTGCAATCTTTTTCTTTTATTACTTCTCTCTTTACTCTCTTACAGGCTTGTTTTTTTCTTCCAGCGTGGCTTAAATTAACCGGTGATTTCGCGCCGATTACGATCTCCGAAAAGCGATCGAGGATAAACGTTGGGTTGCGCACTTTTATCTTCGTACATCTTTCAGTCGCTCGCTTCCTGTCCCTCTTGGTTGCAATTCGGGTTTACTGTTTTTACCGTGTTGAATATTTTATTTTTTAGAAACTCAAATATGAAAAGGACCATCTGCTTGTGGGATTTCTAGAATGTGGAGTCAATGTTTCTTGATGAGAGGAAAAGGATATTGAATGAAACAAATTTTCGGACTCATATTTTAAATTCTAGGTGTGAATTATTAAAATAGCGAGGATTAAAATTAAATATTTTTTTGTTAAATCTCTATTTATTATACTTGAATTAATTGAGTTTTTTCTGTCTGTTTCAGGTAAGTTCAAAACCCGCACCTACATTTAATAATTATGAAGGCTTATACTGGGAGTAAGTATTTAATTTTTTTAAGCAAAAATTAGCACATGTTTATTCTATTAAGAGACGGAAATTCTGTCCCGTATATTTGCAATTAACGTAATTGCTATTAAATCAATATTGAAATTAATGAGTATATGATATAGTTTTATTTTTTTCTGGGCCATGGGAACATTGTGCAATTTTTTCCAGTAGAACACCCATTGTATGGTCAGACATGAGAAAGAAAAATCTTTTAAAGTGTTATATTAAAAAAGAGTGATTCTGAATTCAAAATAGGTAATGGCAATAATTTCAAAACTTAATTGGATAAACATGATTGTTATATTACCTTAATTCGTGCTTTTTAAATTTAATTAAATACATTATGAACATGAAATGAAACCTTAGAGCTTAAATTACTGTTACACCGTGAAAATTCATTCTTCTGTTTATTGTCAATTTTCTGACAAGCGAAGAATTTGTTTTTATTGTGAAGGAGTAAAATTAAACTGATTTTTTTTTTAAATTGCTTATATATGTATGTCGTACTTGCCACGTTGAACAGATAAACGAATCTCGGATTTCATAGACGATTTAAGCCAAGGGGAATTATCAAAAATACCTCTCTTCTCTCTTATTTTCGGTATATACGTATATATCACCCTCGATTCTTCTTTCCTTATCCGTAGATAGGTTATAGGTAGTGTAGGCAGTAATTTTAGGGCATTTGGTCGATGCTAGGTGTGTGCGTCAACGTGCGTGGGCGTCTGCGTCATTGGGGACGCATCGACCCAGTCCTCTCTCTTTTTCTCTCCCTTCCCCTGGGATCTCTCTCCTTCTCCTTGAGCACCCTTCTTTCTCCCTCTCGCTCAGGTTCTCACCATTTTTGACTTTTTTTCGTATTCTATCTTTCATCCCCTCGCACGCATGACACACATTCTTCAACACCCAAATTGGGGTTGAGAGCAGGTCGATGATCTCAAGGAAGGCGGATAACTTGTATATCAAAGGCCACCTTTGAAAACCCACTCTGCAGAATTTATATGATAAACGCCTTTCAATCAAGTTTATATCTACATACATGATTAAGCAATTATCCGTGTGTATGGTGCAACATTAGTCAGAGCTTACTTTGAATATTTATAATATAATTGATAAGTCGTCAACCTGGGAACTTCAGATTTCATTATATTAAAATTAAGCTTGAAAGCGTTAAAAAAGTTAAATAAAATCTATATATGTGTATGAAGTATAAATAGATGATAAATTCATAATACATGACCAATGACCATGCGCACGGCACGCATATGTAGTAACGAGGTTGTATGACTGTATGGTAGAATGTATGAACATACGTACATACAAAGGCGCATCAGGCTAACGCCCAAGTCGTGAATCGCTGTTGGTTTGTGAATGAATAAGCCGTGAACCGAGCTAGGGTCATCCACGCGGACGAGAGAATCGTTGAGCGACTAACCGACTTGAAGTTTTTGACAACCCAAGATAACCCGAGCTTGGAAAGAAATAACTGTCCATTCATTTAAAATCCAAGTGAAAAATTTATTTTCGTTCGAAGGGATAAAACAAAATTTGATATCAATTTAGTATAACGTAAAATAAAAATGGTATGCACCATTTTTCTATCTGCTGTGCTGACCCAAAATCTCGAGGCTGCAATCATGTTTCTTTATTTCAGCAATGCATTACTCATGCGTTATAGATTTCGAGACAAATAATTCGTCAAACTTATCATCTGTTATTTAGTCCAGAAAAATTTCTGTGTATTGCATGTAGAATGAAAGAAGAAAAAGGAACTTAAAATAAAAATCGGGTGTACCGTTTTTCAAGACTCGATATCAATATAGAAAAAAAATATATGTATAAATACATATATACATATATATAGCATTTGATACAAGTATGCATAAAGTGTAAGTGGGTGACGTGCGTAGGCCTCTACGTTACTACGCGAAAGAGCAGTCAACAACAATGTGTAACCGCTAAAAATACCTACCCTCCTCTTTTCTTTCCTCTCAGCCATAGTCGGTCATACGTAACTTCTTAGTCGTAGTCTGTGACTTGGTCCATTTACGTTCGCTGCTCTCAAAAAAGAGTACAATTATTTTCTAATAAATTCTATAGAAATCTCTATACCATGGATAAAAAATACGCTCTAAATTTGAATCAAGGAAAATCGAGGTGAAAACCTATTAAATAATCCAACAAATTACTTTTACTGAACTGTCATATTCAGTTTGCGAAGTTTTGATACGTTAACGAAGATCTCATTTTCTGAGTGAATCATAATAGATCATTGTCGTGAATTTGCGGAAGCCTCAGTTTTGTTAGAAGAATTCGACCTGAATCATGATGATACATGGGTGTTCCAAGTATGCGAGCGTTAATCAGCTCAATTTTTGACGCATTACAGTCCCAAGAGCTCAGCATAATGAATCATCCACAAATCTTTCTTCATTACACATTTAATAAAGTTGATTTGATGTCCACTGTTCGCAAACTTTCATTAATCTCAAAAACCTCTTGTTTATATAAATTATAAGGGGCCAGATAACTTTCACTCTATACTAATACTATATATATATATAGCTTTCAATCAGCTGGCTCTTTCTTGAGAATATTCAAGTCGAGATTTCCTTGATTTGCAAACTGTTTGGACAAGAAGGTATCCTGAATAATTTAGACTTTAAATAATTTAGAAATTATTTCATAAGACTATCCAATATCAACAAACTTTTCTTATTGGCTAGTCTTGTGGAATATTCCGTAAGAATAGACAGTTCCTAAACAATATGCAAAAACAAAGGCGAGCGGCTTTGTCCGAGAGTTCTTTGTCTTGGCTTGGCAAAGAAAATACTGATTATCTCGTCTTCATACATGCTAAACGAATATCTAAACTTGACCTTCGTACATAAAAAATGGTGTGAATGTTCTCTATTTGCCTTCATCTATTTCCACTCATTCTATTTTTATGAGTTCTGCGATACAATTTTAGTCAAGTGATTATTTTATCACTATATGATTTATCATTTTTGGTAGCTGTAAATAAAGTCTGCGCAATATCCTGGTTAAATCAATTAGTAGCTAGAATTAAAATCATTCTCAAAATATAAGAGATGGATAATTCAATTTGAAATAAAATCTAGGATAGAAAATGCTCAGCGACAGAACCACTCGACTCTGATTCCCGGCAACTTATTATTTGCGTCAATTGGGGGATAACTCGCAGTAAGTTGATCACAAGCGCGGGCCTGTTCTTAATTGCTAATTAATTCTAATTGATAATTCTCCCTCAGTCAAACCCCCTGCGTCTTCCGAAAACATCTCTTCCTCGCGATAGCGTCAGTCGAGAAGTAATCTCAAAGCATGTTTACGCAAAAGTTCAACCGAGAAAATCCTATGTCAAGTCATGTCTAACTTCCTATCTTCCATTTCTCAACTTTTTAAAATAATATATATGTACTCTTCAATCTACAGTTATTTTATGGTGAAAATATTTAAGGCCTACAATCAATATTGAACGCTTCAAATTTCGGTTCCATTTCTTTTTGGAAATGTGAATGACGGATTTTTTTTTAATTTGAAAGACGACCCTGATTGTCTAGGATATAATTTCGCGAGTCTTGATGTTCGCTGGCGCCATTGAAGGACTATAGAATCTTCGACCTCTCGGAATAAAGCGAACGAGCGCAAACGCGGCGGAATTCAGATCGGCGCTGCTATTTAAATCGAACGACGACGTCTGCGCGCAGCGGGCAAGGAAATAACCTTTCAGACGTGGGACAACAAAGAACAAAGATGTTGAAGCACGAGAGCTCATCGAGATCAGATCAGAGTCAGCAGATGAAATAAAGTGAATATAAAAAGACAATCGGCTAATCGAAATTGTTTCTATAGATGCGACGTTAGTCGCCACAGCGACGCGTAACGTTCTCTGTCACGTGACAAAGTTGCAATCAGCCCACGTCACTCGTCACGTGACCCATTTACGTAGTATCCCACGATCATGATTTGAAGTCCCCATTCGTTGATAACGAACCTGACGAATTTTCTCGAATCAATACCGTGGAGTTACAGCGAAAAGATTCGAAATAATAAAAACTGTTGCTTCTTTTCTTTCCACTGGCAAATTGAACAGGAAGTAAATTTCATGAAGAACTTGTTACTGATAAAGAAACATTCTATTTGATTCTTTGAAATGATAAGCTTTTGATGTTTGCTCTACTTGGATATGTTTGCACCTGGTTATACGAATATATCGATGCATAAAATCGAGGGGAAATTATGACTAAAAATATTAAGAGAGTTGTTAGAGATTCCCTCAATAGGCGTCGCTTTGATATTAGGATTAATTAGACGTCAGAGAGTTTATTTGTTCCTACAGAAAAATTCATATCTTTGATAAGAGCTGTTGGGGCTTGAGGGTGTTTGTCAGAGTGCATATTCAACGTCAAAGAAACTCAAACAAGTTACTGATTTGATGTAATGCAATTTCATTTTTGCGAATGATGATTTATCTAATAAGTAGATTGGTGACAGGCAGTTTTGAGCCACAAGTTCAGTGACGTGAACTGGTAGGAAAAAATTATTTAAATCAAATGATTTGATCTTCTGCACAGAAGTTCTATTTTTCCTCTTGAGAAATGGAAAAACCCGTTTATGGAAAGTAATGCCTTGCTGGGTGGACGAAATGCCCTGCGGTATATGGTAAGTTACGTGGGTTTGCCTCTCAATTCTGGTTTATTCATCCTGTTGTATGTAGATATAGGTGTCGTAATGAAAAACAGTTTAAAACATCAATACAAAAAACAGTATTCGATATTCAATTTTTATTAAAAATCTGCTTATACCGTTTACAAAATTGAATTTTTATGTTAAATTCATTTTATTATTTGAATAATATGGAAAATAAACCGATTTGATTATGCATACATATGGTAGATGCATAATTCTCTAAATCGGGAAACTGGTAAATTTTCAAATATTTAAATCAAAATGCAAATTTGATCTCACATGAAATAGTGAATTGTTAAATTGTAATTGAAAATTTTGAACTTAAAAGCGTGTCGAATCGAAGTGGTACAATTTGGAAAAGTATATAAGGGACAGTTTGATCATGATTACAAGCGGTTCAAATTAAAATAATTGAATTTTCAACGCTTCATAGTTTAATATGTTTATCAATGCTTCTAATTGAAAATAACTCCATTTTGAACGCCTAATTAGAAATTGGTAATTTTTAAAGCCTCTCAACTCAGCCAATTTTCCAATTCTTTGGTAAATTGAAAACAAAGCTTGAACGTGAAAGGAAAGACTGAGCTTGTGTTTTGCCCAAGATCCTGTGCGTACAGGATGTTTGTGTGCAACCATACATGTGTATTATGCGCCGTAAATATACGCACTGAAGCGTGCATTGCGTACATATACTCGGCACATATACTTTTCTTCAACTCTAGTATCGTGCGTGCAGCACCGCCGTATACCGGATGTGACGACATTCACGCACTTGGCCCGATGCACTCTCGCGATATCGGCGCGCTGCCCCCTTTATTCTTAGCCTTAGTTAAGTCCCTTTCCCTTCATCAGCCCTTTTTGGCCTTCCGAGCATACTTCGCCTCCCTCTTTCCCAGTGCCTTAGATACCAGAGAACGTCGTTGGCGGCGCTGAGTGGCGACTTAGCAAGTGGTGAGAGCCATATACATATAATATGGCAGTGTATGAATATCTCATTTCAACATAATTTTTTCTCTTTGCACAAACAAAATTCTACCATTTCTAACCATAACGCACCCATTCCGGGCTATTTTTGTTGATTGAGAATTTTTATTAAGTTCTCCATCAAACATTCATCTGCATTCTCCAGTAAATATTGATCGTTGTTGCACTGAAATGAATAAAATTGGCTCAAAACATTATGTCGATATTTAAAAAACACACTGTTTTATAGGATTTCATGTTGTATAGGATTTCACGTTGTATAAGATGTCAAGTTGTATAGAATTTCAGGTTGTATAGGATTTCATGTGGGGGTCAACGAATTTTGTATTCTGGTGTACGATATGCCCTTAATAAGTAGATTAAGTTGACCTTAACTCTAGATAATGTTAGATCTTTCTTTAACAAAATTAATTCAAAATAATTTTTTTAAAAACTTACTATCCTTCCATCTTTCATTTTAAATACTTTAGTAGGTACTTTAGCTACAGTTACTTTAGCTACAGTTTTAAATTGTGTAAATACTCCATTAATCATTATTCAAAGCAACTTTTTAAACAGGGGGCACCAATTTTGAGTCTGCATGGTATAAAGATTATGACTTCATGTTTTTATAACAATTTGAAACCGCTTCGGCTGTAACGTTGCGATTTCGTGTGTTTGTGCCGCGATACTTGACCTTTTTTACGACGCCGCAGTGAACGAACTACGAACAAAAGTGCATGTCGTTCTCGCTGTTTCTCTCTCCTTCTCACTCCTTTATTATTCGTCCCGTTATCTCGCTCCTCCTGCTTTATTTCGCGCTCTCTTTCTCTTTCGGCCACCCAGAGTTTTTGGTAACCGGACCAGGGCAGCCAGTGGCGGCACACCGCGCAGCCCGCAAACTACGTCTCTCTGGCTGTGCAATGAGTTTCTGCGCATACGTCGCGTTTTGAGGGGTTGTTGTGTTAGTGTCGACGGTGGCGGCGGCGGCGGCAATAGTAGGAGGAAAAAGGAGAAGGTAGAAGTGATCTGAGAAGTCATTAAAAACGACATTAAGCAAGAAATAATAAAATTCTACTCAATCCATATTTATAATTATATTTCTTATAATTATGATTATGAAATGAAAACCAGTGACCAGTAAAATTGGATCTCCATTTTTTGTTTATTCAAACAAAGAGAAACGCTCTCACGAGCTTGAAAACAACAAACAAAGCAAGAAAACACTTTCCCATCCCTCACGCTTTCCCATTGGGGAAATCTGGAACACATGTCTCCCGGATGACCTGGAGAGATGTCACTGCATGAAATCCGCTTCGCGAAATGTTTATCATGCGTGAGTATGAAAAGGTGCTGTCCCATCTGAGTAGAAAAATGCGGCAGAAAGCAAAAATGCGCAGGGTTGCCAGGAAAAATCAACGATTGTCGCCATCTGCTGAGAGAAATCGCCAAAAAGTCGTCAGAAGTCGCCAACTTCACGAGAATTTTAAATC
>JAUEJJ010000045.1:2117442-2147999 GCA_032164275.1 Synergus coniferae | reverse complement strand
CCCAAAACATTTAAAATCCCTTGATTCAATCCCTTGAAATTTGTTAGAATCATTAGTAATTTTTTTGAAACTCTTAGAATATAAATGATAAAAAATCTACTTTGGTGAGAATTCTTATGGTAATTTTATTAAAATATGTCTATAAAAATTTTGATATATTTATTATTTCTGTAATTTGAATTTATGCTGGTCGTATTTTTGTAAATAATCCGAAAATTTTAATTTTTATGATATACTTTTGGGATATAGAATATTCAAGAAAATACTGTAATAATATTCTAATATTTTTGGGGCTAGAATTTTCGTTTTCTAATAATGCAGAGAGCAGATGATAGGGGCACGTGCTGCAAAGAACATTTCGGGACTGTTTCGTCTGAACCGCCCTTCTTTCCTTTTCACTCGAACCAGTTTCCTCCCCCTCGGGCCCACCGGCTCGTTTCCCTCATTTTCCTCCGCAAAGAGTGGGGACAAACTTTCTGCTTCCCGCCAAAGAAAAACTAAAACCGACCGGTGTAAAAATCCAACACCAGTCGCGCCCACGCTTTCCTTAAAGCTGTATCGTTCCTCGAGTTTTCTTCCTCTTCTAACATTTCCAATAAAATGGAATTTTTCTCATTTCCAAACAAAGTTTTCAACAAATTGACGAATGCTTATTTCGTTTTTGTAGTTGCGCGAAGATTTTTGAGAGGCAATTTTCGAATTTCGTGAAATGTGGTGTTGGTGTTTGTGAGTAATTTCTTGAAAATTATTAATAGTCTGTTAATAGTGTAAAAATAATTTTAATTATTGGAATGAAAATTTAACAACTTTAAGAATTTGAGTAACAGTGTAATAATCTGCCGCGAGAAAACTTTTTGAATTTTTTTTTTGTTTTTCGAAATTACTTTCGAAATTAGTAGCCTGTTTTTTAAAGACAATATTTTACTCACAGTGAATTATTGTCTAGTGTAGACACTGTGGACGAATATTGAGGAAATTTTTTACTCTTCCGGAAATTCTGGGTAAATATCTCTAACCGGTTTTAGAAAAGGAAAGGTGCGAGTTTCCCCTAATCTGCAAAAGCTAGCTGTCGGGCGGTAGGCGCTTCTTTTCATTGAGGTATTCGAATCCTTGGCACCCTCCGTCTTCTTCTTCGGAAACTTCATTTCCCTTTTCGTCAAGGATCTTTGGAGGATTCCAATGTGCCTAAGAACGGTTTCATTGCCGAGAGGTTTTGTCCCTTTTAAGCATAGAAAAGACCATCTTCATAGATAATGGGCTCCGTCCTTTTTTCCTAGAACTGCAACAGATTAAAGGAAAAAAGACCGCATGACTTACGTTTTATGAATTTTTGAAATATCTCTTCAATTCTTGGAATTAAATTAATATTTAGAGTAAAAGATAGAATATGAGCTTCCTATTTTATTCATTTTACAAGTGTTATAATTTAATATATTTTTTTTAGCTTTTTTTAGGTTTTTTTTTAGGTTTTTTTTTTAAGGGCGTTTATTTTTTATCTTCTGGTTATATTTTTTCGTTGTACGGCGAGAAAATTGTTAAGAAATTCCGAAAGTTTTCTTCTCCATATAAAATCAATAGCATCTTGACGAGAGAAGTTTAGTGATGTACATTCACGTGGAAATCTCTTATGGTCGCTTGATGGTTGATTGCAAACTCGAAAACGATGAGGTGTTCTACATTCAAAGTTCAGTGAGCTGGAGACAAAATACTAAAGTTGCCTCGAGCAAAAACGAGAGTACCATTTAGAGTTTAATTTCATGCTCTCGGCACTTTCAGTTCAAATCTTATAAATAATTTTATTCCCGAATCAATTCAAATCTATCTAACAAGAATAATTAAAAAGTGTGATTTAAATATATGTGAGATTTGCTTTGATAAGTTTATAACTTAAACGTGGACATGAATGATGAAGCTTGGCGTGTAACATGCAAAGAGTCACGTGTTACGTATTTGCGTACATATCGATAACGTAGTATCTTTTCCTGGACTGACAAGTTAACATAGATAACATTTTAAAGGGTTATAAGAGTTTAAAATTAGAAAAATTGGTTTATTTGAGGAATATAATAAAAAATGTAGAAAACGCAATCAGTCAAAAACTATATTCTATATAAACTATATTGACTATATTCTAAATAAAATCTAACATTAACATAAAAGGTTCATAAATTTCAAGGAATTAAAATACGACTGCTTTATTTTCAGAACCATCAGTTAGGTTGGACTTGGTCGAACAGCTTCCACATGTGGTGATAATGTGCCAGGAAACGCCCCATCTTTTTGGGGACGTCGTATCCCGCTACATCCTTGGAATCATCCTGAAATATCTACGTGACTGCGATAACCAGGTATAGCATTCATCAAAATTTCTCTTCACCACTGTTTTTAAGTTTATACTTGAAATCAATTTCTCGTTATAAATAATTGAATAATTAAAAAATTTAAATCCCTTTCAGGTACGGCAGACGGCACAGGCAGCTCTGATTGCCATCGTAGAACGAGGAATTCTGAGCAAAAAACAACTAGAATTTGAAATCTGTCCTGTGATCCTAAAGATGACCTACATGCAAATTGAGTTTCTCAATACAGCGATAATTGTAAGTTGATTTTTCTCAAATGTTCTGCTTTGAGTAATTTCTTGTTTTACTTAAATCTAACCAAATTAACTTTTGCCTCTGCTTGTATGGATTGTCAATGAAACTAAAAACAACTGGACACTTTTATAGTGTACTTATGTTAGTTCAGCAAATTATTTTGATCAAAGGCAAAAGTTAGTTTGGAAAAGGTAAGGATTTTAGAGATTGAAGAAAATAAAACAAGAGCCAGTGCGGATTCCGGGTGAAAGACATGGGTAGTGAGATGTTCAGCAATCGCGTCTCACTACCTTGTCTTTCATGCGGCGTTCGTCTATCTTCAACTTGACATCTTGATTCGCCAAGAAAGTTCGTACTTTACATGAAAGAGCAATGATTCTCCGAAGATAAAATTCAATGATAAAGAGCGTATACTGGATAAGATATACTCTAGAAAAAGCAGATGAAATTATCAGAAACTGGAGAAAGAATCGTGAGAGAAAGAAAATAAAGAATCTCTATTGAAGAGTGTAGAAAGTGAACTCCTCGACAATTGCAGGAGTTGTGGGCATGCTTTTACCATCAAAGTTGGTTTGTCATAGAGATAGACTATCACAGCCAGCTTTGATGAGCAAAATTGTGTCTGATTTCACCGAGTTGTGTGCTTAAGGACAAGTTTGAGAGTGAGAGGGCGAGGACGAAACTAACCGAGAGAAAGAGAGGGAGAGAAAGAGAAAAAGACGCAAGGAAGAAGCAGCCAAAAGTACTTTTGCGGTCCGAAACATCAAATTGGTTGTGGAATGTTTCGAGTCATATCACAGCCACTTTGATGAGCTTGGCCCGCAGAATTGATCGTCTCATTTATGGATAGTACTCAGATAATTCGACATCGTGGAAAATAATCTTCCTTCTTGTTGTCGCCAGTTCTTTTTCCTTAATATACACTATTGTTTTCATTACTTGCTGCTAAACTACTCGCTTCTGTGATTCTTCGTAATAAAATTTGATTTCAGGTAGTTGACAAAGGAAGTTCGATTGGTGGAAACAGTTTGAACGCGATCCAATCGTCAAATTGGTTGTGGCGTGTTGCTTTTGACATTCATATCACAGCCATTTTTGACGAGTTGGGTTGCCGTTCTTCACATCAGTTTCAAAATTCCGGGAGAGTAGCTGAGGCCAAAGAAGAGAAATTAAAAGAGGGTGGATGCATCGCTCACAAAGTGGCTGTTGTATGCTGATCTTAAGTTTTCATATCACAGCCAGCTTTGATGAGCGCTGCGCCATCCCAATCTGCAATTTCTGGATTATTTTCTAATTATTAACACTCATTTCTTAATATTATTTTGTATAAGAGTAGATAAATTTTTGGATTTTTGAAGATTTATTTTCAGAAAAATCTTTTCGTCGACTGTATGCATGGAGAATGACACTTGGACTGTACAAAGGCAAGATCGATTGTTCCACCCGTCAGAGTGGTTGTGATGTGGTATCTCGACTCATATCACAGCCAGCTTTGATGAGCGGAACGGTATGATAAAAATCTTCTGCACAGACAGCAATATTTTCTTACTCTTTCCGTTTTTTCTTGTATATTATTATTAAGAAAATCTGAGTACAAATTATAGAAAGAGCAAACATGACTCTAAAGTATATCTTTCTTTTTTTTCATCCCACAGCTAATAAGCAAACTGGGACCATATATGGGGAGTGAACTCGTAGAGAGAGTTTTACTGGATAGATACTTGACTCTCTGCGAGGATGACACATTCTTCGTCAGGAAAGTCTGTGCGTCTTATTTAGGCGAAATATGCGCAGCCATTTCGAAACCAGTCGTTTATAAAAAATTAGTAAGTAAAATTTATACTTTATGAGTGAAATAAATAATTTTGCATTGAAGAAAATTGTATACTAAATTGATATTTTGTTTACAGCTGCCTAAATATGTCAATTTATGTATGGATGGAATCTGGGGAGTGAGAAAAGCCTGCGTGGATGTTATGTTATCAGTTGCTTCCTGCGTCACGATATACGAATATCGTTTGGTACTTTCAAAACTATTAGCAACTCAATTAAATGATGAGTCGAAATGGGTACGGACACCTGCTTACCAAATTCTAGGACCCTTCATTTCGATTTTCGCAAGCCAGTTCTCTGGGCTAAGATACAATCAATTTGGGGACTTTGTGATGTCTCATAATCAAGGTTCTGTAATGAGACAAAACATGTACGTATTTCAAGTTCTTGAACAATTTTAAACATTTCTTGAATTATTAATCGTGATTATTAATTTTATATTTTATTTTACAGAGTACCTTCCACGAAAAATGAGTCGGTAGTAAGTCCAAATGACATATTCGCAACTCCACTTGAACGGGAAATTGGAGTTTTGGGAATTGATATGTATGTATCTAATAAAGGGGAAGTGCCATCTCCGGTGAAGAAAAAGAATGTGTACTTTCCATTATCAGACTGGCTAGGCGAAATCGCTGAGGTATGTCATTTTACTCTTTTAATTTACACTTGAAAATCAATTTTAATTAAGTAACGAATATTTGTAAATTGTATGCAACAAAAAAACACTGAATTTTCATGTTTTTTTTTGTTTCTTGCTTTTTTAGAGCGAAGAACAAACAGATGGTTCGAGTGACGGATCCGGAGATGACGCAAACAAATTCAACCCTTTCCAGTATTACTATATTCCTCCGGAAATGCCATTAGATTTGGAATTGATTAAGCCTAGCGACAAAACATCTAGCGACGATGTGGGAGAGGTTTTTGAAGAAGTCTTCGATGACGTTTTCAGTGAAACGCTGACTGAGGATAAGGCTCAAGTGTTGTCCAAAGATTGTTGGATACAAGAAACGAAACCACCTGCGCAAACTGCCGATGAAAATATCGTTAGCAATAGAGAACCGTCTGACGAGAGTTCAAGTTTAGAAAGCAGTAATTTAAGTAATGGAAAAACTGAAAAAGTAGAAAACTCAAACATTGAACAAATCGAAACAAAACTTATTCCGCCCGTAATTCAAGACTTTGGAGAAGTATCGCTAGAAGAAGAACCTATGATCCAATCCGAGGATAAGGAAGAAAATTTTGAGTGTTATAATAATCGACCCCGGATCCTAGATACTTTGGATGACACCATTGATGTTTCAAATGTTTCATGTAATTTTGAAACGAATCAATTCTCTATTCCAGAATTCACGTCCAACGAAGAAAGTACGGACGAAATTGTACCCCAATTTCTGATTGACTACTTTGTGTCGATGGTAGATCCTTCGCCAATGACTGATATCGAGCCAGAAATCTACTATCAATGTGCCTTCTATTTTCCTGCAGTAGTGATGACCCTGGGCAAGAAGAATTGGCATCAGCTAAAGAACGCCTATCAGATTCTAGCTGCCGCCCGACAGTGGAAAGTTCGATTTACTGTTGCATCGAGCATTCACGAAGTCGCCTTAATTTTAGGCGAAGAACTTGCGAGCAGTGACCTCGTGCCGATTTATAATGGTTTTTTCAAAGATCTCGATGAGGTGAGGATAGGAGCACTTAAACATCTGAATACTTTCTTAAGAGTCCTTAGGCCTGCGGATATACAACAATATCTGCCAAAATTGTCCGACTTTCTCGTAACGGATAATGAGTGGAACTGGAGATTCAGAGAGGAATTCGCTCGTCAGCTAGTTAAAGTTGTTACTCTTTACGAATGTGAAGATGTTTCTGAACATATCTCTCCGCTCGTTTTACAACTACTGGAGGACAAAGTTGCCGCTGTGAGACAAGTAGCCGTTTCATTGGTGAGTTTAATCATTATTGTGATAGAGCAATTTAGTTTCCTCAACATTACGCTATAGCAATAGTAAATATTTTTTTTTTATTTTTGCTAAAACTAGCTCATTTTCCTCCGTCTGTTGGGGAAACTAAGTTTGTTCTTACAGTAATTACCAAATGCCCTTAAAATATTTCTTAGGAACACTTCGAAAATTAAACACAAAAATAATTTCAGGTAGCAATAATTACATCGTACTTGAGAAAGGAAAAGCCTCTTGTCACAGCGTTAATCCAAGAACTTCGAGATCTATTAATACTCAGTAAATGGACAAGTAGGCAAACTTACGCTCTTGTTTGTTCACAACTAATCAGAGATAGGGCCATTACTACAGAAATTTTTTCCAAGGAAATTCTTCCATATCTTTTGAATCTGTCAGAAGACAGAGTTCCTAACGTCAGATTGGCTGTAGCCAGAACTTTAGCAACAGATGTTGTCCCCATAGCTTGTAAGTATAGACTACTTTCTAAATATATTTTTTAATTTGATGTTATCCCAAATAGTTATGATAGTTTAATTTGAATCAACGTAATTTAATTATGAAATAATTTTTATAGCAGATTGGTTAGAGGTGGAACTCATGGAAGCAGTAGTCCACAAGGTGAAAAAATTGCATAACGATCCTGATCGCGATGTGCGAGTATTGGCTGGAGGAAGCGAAGTCATCGAGCAGAATCTTAAAGATGGCTACCTTTTAGATGCTTTCTAACAATGGTTCATTTTGTCTTCAGGAATGACATTAACTGATCCTTATTTGCCGCAGGAACAAAAATATTAAAATTGGAATCCCATCTTCAAAAGTATCGCCTTGCCCATGATGTTCGTTTTTCTTCTTGAGCAAAAATCTTCTTTAATCATTAAAGCCAAGAATAATGTTAAACAGAAAGAAACTGCCTGAATAGAGAAAGAACATCAAGCATCACAAGAAGAGTTAAAAAGTAGGCTAGGTTATGTAAAGTACCCGGGAAATTGTTTTCCCGATGCATTCGTTACGATGTAAGAATCAGCTCAACATTTTTTCTTTTCTTTTCTTTTTTTTTTTGACATACATTTACGCTACCAACGAGGGTTGACTTTGATAAAACACTGTTGATGGCTTTAGAAGAATGAATTTCGAACAATCGAGCCTTTTTGATAAGAAACCCTGAAAGAGCCGATTGTCAAAAGACAGTGTGAATGCCAGAATGTACATGCGTGTGAATGCCTACACGAATCCTTTGTGATCGTTTTGATTAAGTTGTCGACAGAGAAAGAGAATGATCCCAATTTTAGTTGCCAGCACCGTGCATTTTCTTAACTTTTTAAGTAAGTACATATTGATTTCTGCGTGCATCAGGTTATCATAAGAATCGCTCTCATTACTTCAATACGGGGAGACAAGTCCCTAAAATGAATTTTTCCCTTTAGAATCAATACCTCTGATTGATTCCAGAGATACATTTATAAGACAGAATTTATCAAGCGGCTCGCATTTTAATTCAGCGTTCTGTCAAATCTACGAAAACTTGAAAGTCAACTGGATTATTGAATTATTTTAGTAGTTCGTCCAATTTTTATCAGCCGTTACGAAATAAAAATTGCGTCTTATTGCACGACATGTGTGTCAATTGCTGTGAATTTTAGCTTTTTGTGGGCAAACAAGAAGCATTTTTTTAGCGCTGTAGTTGTATAAACCATGTACAATACAATTTTTAAGGAAGAAGACTTGAATAATTATAAAACTAGCACAATTCATACTCACGGATAACCACAGATTAACACGAAAGTAGATATTGCCTATGCAAACTTCTCATAGGTTTTAAATTTCTTGTGATTGTATGAAATTTTGAACGCGTACAAGGGAGATTAACACCAATCGATTCTAATAGGTAGCGATTGTGTCGCACTTATCACCGTGATTACGATGTACTATTATTAAAAAGTGTGATTACGATCCTGCTTATTAACCTGAATGCAAGTGATGCCGATTATCCAATCAAACAGGCTTTCTTTTCCCCTTCCTTCATGTCTTTTTTTTCCACTCAAGAGTATGCTCGTTACTGTGAATATTTGCGCATTTGGAAGGAAGGTATCTTTTAATGTGTATAATATTATATTATGTATTTGGTAATGAGACGAAAGAAAAATAAAACTTCAAGCAATTTGTTACAAAATTATGTTGATCATTGTGTGCTGTCCTTCTCTTGATTGATGCCGACGAAAAACTAATAATTATTTTTCCAAGTTAAAGAAATTTAGTGTTATAATATCTTATAATTAGTATATATTTATCGAAAGCGATATACAGTATCTTAAAACGATTCTAAGGTATTATCTATTAGTTTTACATATATAGATATATTTAATAAGATTAGATCGAAAAATTGTTTCTCCTTCGATTTTGATACTTTCGTTTTTAAGGTTTTCAGTTTTCATAAAAGTCAGAATATTCCTAAAAATTTTCCGGGCGGGCAGGCAGGTAACTGACAAGTTTTCTCTTCCATTTCTGTTTCAGCTAAACGGCAATCTCGAATGCAGTGTCTCCACCGAATTTGCCTCCCCTTTCCACATGTAATGCTACAACTGCTCCAATCTGTCCATCTGTCCCACTTCCGGTGCGATTTCCGTTTTCTTTTGATTCTTTTTCGTTCCTCTATTTCTCCTAGAATTTTATCTGACTTCGACTGAACAAAATTATTTGAATTAGTCTTTTCTTTTATTTCCGAAAAGTGTCTCAGCTTTTGCTCTTGGTCTTTGCTGTTTTCTAAAACTTGAGCCTTTTCGAGATTGCATTTTGTAGCGGCTTTAGAAGTGGCGTTTCTATCATTTTCTAAAAGCATACATCTTTTGCTATTTTTTGTCGGCTTAAGATTGGATTTTGTTTTTCTTTCTGTTTCTTTATTTCCACGTTTGTTTATACTGCTACCGACGATGTTTTTAAGATTGTTTACCTTCAAGAAATGTAATGAAATGTTAAGTACATAGGTATAATAATTCTTAAGAATAAGCTTCTAACTTCAAAAGTTAGAAAATCCTTTCAACCAACCTTTGCTATTAAGTTGTTAACTAGAGTCTTAATTTCTTCGATGGATTTCACAGCATCTTCTTTTAAAGCTCTACGTTCTCGATCCATATTTAACTTTGAGACATCGTTTTGATTAAATGTTTCAGGTTCATGAATGTTTTCATAATACTTCAACTCAGGGTTTACGTGATCTGTTCCTTGAATGCATTGTTCATCTTTGTTTTCATTCCTTGTAAGTCGACCTTTCAACTCTTCTGAATTCTTAATCTTACTTAATGACTTATTTACGTCCTTTGCTGATTCTAAAGATTTTTTACACTTCTGAGCATCTCGTTTATTACGATCAGCAAGTTTTTGAGCAATAGACACCTTACTAGAGGGCCTCAAATCTTCTGAATTTTCTAATTTCATTATTTTCGAAATATCCCTTTTTGCAATATCGACTTCTGACCTACCATCACTTGAATCCCTTTTATCTACTTTCGATTCTACTGGAATATCACCAACGACCTATTTTTCAAAAATTAATTTTCAATTATTTTAATTGAGTCGCAATATTTTGCATTGTACACAACTGAATTTCCAAAATACAAATTATTTTAATGAGAGTATAAGATTTTGTCCTTACTTGCCTTATCCAAATGGGCTAAACTTTCTCGCATCTTTGAAAATTTATTCGAAATCTTTTTATTTCTTCTACCCTTTTTCTTCTTCGGGTTTTTTCGCTTTCTAGACTTCGTTTTCTTAAATTTTCTTTTATTGTGTTTTTTATAAGGTCTCACTCTTCTTTCGTCTCGTGCATTGAGACGCACTTCTTTTCCTGGAAATCTCATAGATGCATCTTCTAAAGCAACATCGTTAACTTTAATTTCATCAGGATTTACAAATTCACCTTCCTCTAATTTTTTATTACTCTTAAATTTTGCTTCATTCTGTTGCTCTGGTTTTAAATTTTGAGATGAATACCTTTAAAGAATATCTTTTTAGCTTAATAATATTATGAAAGATGAAAAATAGTTTATTATTTTGCTTACAAGTTATTATTGTAGGAGCTCTGGTGTCTCATCAAAGCATCATTTGGATCATTTTCTTGATCCATTTTTTCTAAATAATCTCCATTTTCGACTACATAATTCATTTTTGACAACACTGAATCAATGAGTTTATTATCCTCACGGTACGGAGTTTGAAGATCATCTGAATTATCATTAGCATATTGGTAAGAAGCTTTTTCTCCAAGATCTTTTTTCTCATAATCATTTGCAATTTGAGAAACTGATCGTGCTACCTTATCTTTCATTGAATAAGATTCAGGATTAACTTTTGCATAATTATTTCTTTTATTTCTGTATTTTAGAGGTTGCTCTTCTAAATCTGAATCCAGATATTCCTGCTGGTACCCAGGATTCTCTTCGTATCTAAAATTTGGTGAAGTTTCTTTAGAAGAATCGAATTTTTTGTTTCTTCTTTTAAAATTCATGTTTTCAATATTATCATTTTCCTGGCCAGATGAACGTTTGTGAAGCTTTTCATCTTCATTCGAAGCTAATCTCTCTTCTACCAACTCATGCTCACTTTTTGGAAAGGAGGCAGCGAGATCTTCTAGGTAATTAGATTTGAACCTAGGAACAACATTATTTTTATTCGGATTGTCTCTTTTCACACGAATGTGTACTAAATTGTTTTGATCTGTGGCACTTTCCAAATCTTCCAAAATTTTAGGTCCATCCAGGTTTAATAACGATTTTTTCTCAGATTCATTATTATTGGATTCATTAATAAAATTTGCGTTTAACTTAACTTCAGAGGTAGGATACCAGTCGCTTGTGGAATCAATTTTAAGTTTTGATAAATCGACTTTTTCGAACTCAAGCTCTTTAGATTTCTTCTTTTGAAGAGGAAATGTACGGTTTTGGTGATAAATATAATGCTGGCCCAAACTTCGTCGATGTATTTTGCATTGGATTTGAGTTATCGAGAACAGATGGATAAAAAACCAGACAAGAATGTGCAGAAACAACCTCTGAGTACACATAAAGTACTCCCAAAGCACTGATTGCACGGCAAACCCCGTTTTCTCAAAGTCCTCATGAGTCGTTAAAATCGAAGATTAATTAAAAACATTCAGTAAACTTTGAGCTTTGACATCTTGCGAACTCAAGTTTGAACGGAGGCAAATGACAATCGCTGAACGAATTCTGATTTAAAGTTTGGAAGAACACCCGAAACCAAAGACGCAAAATTACAAGGTATTACTGAATAAATTATTAAAATAAAATTTTTAAACGGCCTTGACTCTAAAGTTATGTCATACATCCAAGATTTTAATCCACCTACAATATTTGGCTTTAAAAGGATACAAGTACAGTACAAAATCTTCTAATATTAATTTAAATAATTTGATTCTGAGAACATTGCTTGTGTATTTAAAAGAACTATACGAACAAAATCTAAATAATTCCTGTGTGCCTTGGAAGGATTCATTTTCTCTCTTATTCTAAATAAAAAAACTGTATCGCTCTCTAGATTTAAAAACCTGATATTCAAAATCTACTTATACTTTCTCACTATAAAACATTGCATTCTAAATCTATGAGACTTTGAGGTATGTGCGAATTTTGCAGTAGTGAATTTGAAAAATCTTCTCAACAACTTTATTTTAAACATTCTTACATTTGCAAATGTAAAGTTACTGGCTTCATTTAAATTCGACGACCTATTATGCTGATTCAGTCTATTTTTCAAAAAGGATCACAGTTTTTTCAATCCTAACTCTATTTTCAATAAATGGTTTAATTCGCATCTCGAATTTTATCGCAAGAAAACTTTTTCCAAAAATCAAATTGAAAAGCTCAAAGTTAAAAATGAGAAATAATAAATCAGCAGAAAAATAATGCTGTGATGATATTCCTTTTCAGAGACTTTTACTGTGCAATGAAGTGATTTATTTCTACTTGGAGATATGCTCGTGGTTTAATGGTCTATTTTTTCCTATTTAATAAATTACTCTCGTTGGTGTCTGCCATCGCGGTAGAAAAGAGGAAAAATGAAGGGACACATGGCCATCGTGCTTGTCACGTAGTCAATTAACTCGTAGATTCTGCCTCCTCGTGCACTGTCTCGCTGTGTTCGCTGGTTTCGCTTTTCGATCTGAAAGAAATCATTAGGTGAGGTTCTCTCGGTTCCTTGGGGAAGATTGATATTCCCATGATTTACAGGAAAGCAGGAAAAATCATTCAAAATTATAAACATATAAAATTGTTAGGATAATAGAAAATTGTGTTAAAAAAAATATTAAGAAGGGAAGGCAATTTTACCAATCTTCCCCTCTAAAGACACATTATTTGCAAGCAGCCTCTCAATTTTCAGCATTGTCAAAAGAAGTTCTAATTTTTTAAGTTATCTATTTTCCGCTTAGTTCTACGTCTAAATAAAATAAATTTTCTGATTCTTTTGGATAATGCTGAACAATCTCGAGGCTATAATCAGTCTGGTTATTTAGATCACGCTAACACACATATGTTAATTATTTGTTATTATTGCTTTTTATAGTTATAAAATTGTGGTTTCATGTGCAAAAAGTTTCAAGATGTATATAATATAATTGGAACAATTTATTTGCTACACCACTACCAGCTACTACACAGAGAAAAATATTCTCATTGACTAAAAATTGTTAAATTTCCTGAAAATTTGAAGGTCCTTCATTTTTAAATATTGAAGAATATTTTTCTTTGTGCAGCGATTAGTCCACGTCGACGAATTTTTGGAACTAAAGGAGTATTCTAATGAATTAGTTTACACCTTGAGTAGTTTTGTCATAAAAAAAGTACCGTTTCGCATTCATTTCTTTTTTACTGTAATTTTGCAGGAGTATCTAACTGTCTATCTTTCTTTCACGTCATTACACTGAAAATATCTCTCTCACTCAGTGTACATCCTTTATGGCGATGTATTAATGATACAAGTAATTAAAGTCGATTGGCGAGATTTATTTACTGCAATTGTGATTATGCTGTAATAATTGTATACTCGACCACTAAAATACTTCTTTCTTGATTCTACACATTTTCTCGCTTACTAAGTTAATATAACTTGCTTTCCTTAATTACATTAGCGCTTTCGAATGTCAAGCAAAAAAATAGTTCTCTGTTTCATTACTTAATCAATCCACTGAAACTATAAAATTATATCCCAGAAATTGTATACTGAATTATTAAACTTGAGAAGACTTCACTTTAAAAATGGTCAAATTGAATATTTTTAAATAATCAAAAATATATTAAAAATTGAAAGGATAACATTATAATGACGATGTTAACCCGCTGACGATGTACTAGATCAAAGTATACTTTCGTTATTACCTGGGACAGGAAATATTTGAGGTACATTGTATTTAAAATTGGCACTTTTAAAAGTTTTACATCGCCAGAGACTTAGCTTGACAATCCAAAGACCATGGTACTACCGTATAAAGTGAGCTTTAACTCGATATTGTCGATTATTAAAAGGGTTTGCCTGTTTATAATGTCAGAGATTTTTTAAACTTTCTTCTCATGCCTTAGAAAGAGGAAGCGGTGGAGTGTTTTGGAACTTTGTAGGGTGCACTCGCGGTTGATTTATCACGATTTGCTGTTTTTAGTTCTTACTAATCTTCTTTGTTTTGTTTTATTATTTCTTGTACACGAGTAGGCACTTGGCTATGTTTCTCTGTTTCGATCAATGAAGTTCTCTTTTTTATGTTTATGGTACGACATATGATAGAAAGTATAGATTTGCAACTGTTATATCGTGCAACGGTTATTATATATGTATTAACCGATTTCTAATTTCGATCTTTTATCTTTTTAACTCGTTTTTCTCACTTCATTCTTTCCTTTACAATCACTCGCTCTTTCAGTCTCTAGTTTATGCATTTTCTGTTCTTTCTCTCCTGCAAACGAATGTGTGGAACTTTAATTAGCACCGTATTTTCAAAAGTTCTGACTTTCAGTAGTCTCGCTCTCTCTGACTTTTTCTACCCTTTTATTGTTGGTAGTGATGTGAGATTAAGATCTTCGGAGAATCCTACTAGTCAGACGTTCTAGCAGATGAAAAATAATTGTGAGAATCGTTGCAATGGATTTACATAGTTTCATTTTGAGTTCTGACATTCTCGTCTCCAAATCACCACAGACGATAGACAGGAACTTATTAAATTTAAAAAGTAAAAGGTACCACAGGCTCCCCTCGAAAAAAAGTAGCATGCTTTTTTAGTTACTACATTTTATTCAAGAAAAATAAAGTCTTCACACCAATCCATGACATTTTACACGAAATGATTTTGGTGTACTGTAACGAAGACGAATAAGCAACTTATTTTTTAAAAGAAAGTTAAATGGCTTCCGAATGAACTCCCTCATAACTGCGCCCATCTATTATCTGTGGTATAATTATCACGCAAAAT
Source organism: Synergus coniferae (assembly GCA_032164275.1). Classification (NCBI taxonomy): domain Eukaryota; kingdom Metazoa; phylum Arthropoda; class Insecta; order Hymenoptera; family Cynipidae; genus Synergus; species Synergus coniferae. Next base: position 2,133,147 of record JAUEJJ010000045.1, on the reverse strand, counting down.
TTGCTTACGTTTACAAGATTTTCGATTATTTTTAGTTGATTTTTTTTATAAATCTTTAATCGTATTCAGTCTTTCCAAACGCCCGATTGATGAACAGGAAATCTCGTAATCGACGATCTTAAATTTCGTCTCAATTTAACTGCTCTAGCTTTATTTTCTCAATTAATTATGATTGACTTGTTACCGCGCCTCGTTTGCTAGATATTAACAAATTTTCAAGGTTTACTCAACACCACAAAGAAATATAAATCTATTTAATTAATATAGCCTTGGGAACGTGAAGAGCGATTACCTCAAATCATTAATTGTATACTGTCTAGATCACTAAAAACTTGAACATTAAAAAATTTAAACCCTAGGTCTTTTTCGAGATCAATGATTCTGTTTTTTTCCCCCTTAATACATTAAATTCATAATTCTGAATCATGGTCGCGTACCTTCTATATCTATAAACTAAACTATCTAAGTGCTCCCTACTTGCGAGCCCTGTAAAAATCGCTAAATTGATAGTTTATTGCAGTGCCTAAATGAGTTAGGTGTCAAATAAAAAGTGACAGGAATTTTTCTGCTTCAACTAACTTAATTAACTTTATATTTCTTTCTCAACAGAAACGACGTAATAGGTAAGAAAATATATTCTACGTGATTTTCAATCCACGTAATGTAGATAATATGAGTGGGTGTGTTCGCGACAAGCTAGATGCTGTAGCTTTAAAAAAATCTCACTTAAACACGCCTATTCCCAACTAATCAATAGAAATTCGTACTTTCTGTTTAAAGGAATCTATCAAAATGATTATTAAAACGATGCAGATACTTTCTCGTATCTGTGGGTAATTCTCAAGTTGCAATATAAAAATACAAATGCGTTCATTCCTCCTTAACTTGTTCTTCGAATTTCTTAGTCTCTTTGCTTCAATCTTTTGCAAAATCATTTTAACTAGTTACTCTGTTTAAGATCGATCCAGAATTTCTTGCTCTTACTTAAGAGATATGGAGATTCACTGCTGGGCATACAGGAATCGGAAATCTCAATCTTTTACTTCATTTCAAAGTGCATAAAGATCCGGCTCTTGAATAGTACAGAGTGACCTTATCTCACTGTGGTTTAAACTGTATCACTGCGTCTCCGCCTAGTCAAATCGATAATTCATTCATTGTCTAGCCGCGCATGTAAAAGTAGCCATAGATTGCCAAAACACTCCCACCAACAATCGCGGCTCCTATGCCTAGTGAAAGGGGCGTAAATAATGACCTCTTGAGTTTCTGCCATTCTTCGGTCTGTTTCTGCCGGCGTTTCATCTCGCGTACCTGTGCTGCAAGTCGCTCTTTCTTTTCCAAATGACGCTGACGAAGTTCGTTTTTTCTGAAAGGAAAAATTATATTTTAGAACTTATCTTCAATTTTCTTAGAAAGTATATTAAGAGGGTTAGATCCAAGTTATATACTCTCTTTAGTGTTACTGAGTCTCTAAATAAAAATGTGTGTACAGAACCCAAAAATGTCTAGGATTAATTCTTTTTGCATGAAGTTAGAATTTGAATCCAACATATTAAGTCACGAAAACTCATGTTTCTATTAAGTATCAATTAGGTTGACACATCATTCTTATTTCGCAACGTGATATGTGGATGTTCTTTTAGGAGCTTACTTTAACTTATAACAATCTATTACAGCATTGAACAGATTGTCTATTGGATAAGGAAAAAGTAGGAATTTCATGCCCTGGAATAAGCGGAGAATTTGCATCAACGGGAATTTTTTCTTGATTGCAGTAAAACGTGTGGATTAATCCTTAAACGCTGGGTAACTTCTAGAAAGATGACATTTTCAAGATTTTTTCTCTCAATATTTGTGACATCGCTGAATAAAAATATTAAATTATTGTTTACTAGACAAAAATGATAAGGAAATTAAATCCGAAAATTTGTTAAATATGTTTTCTAGGATAGTTGAATCACTTATATACATATGTTATATATAATAAAGTAAGAGAATTGCACATGCATGACTCAATTAATTAATAAGCTTATTTCTCACGTGTCTGGACTGGACGGAGGGCTAATTGTTTGAAACGAGTTTTCGCCGTCACTCGTACTTTCGACAGGTAGAGCCACGCCTTCAGCATGCTCGTGCACGTTATTTGGCGTGGAGTTTATTTGAGGTGTACTGGTTGTTGGATCCGAACGACCGGGTGGTTCACTGGGTAATGGTTTATTCGGAGGACCATTTATATCTCCTGCTGATTTAAAAGCAGTGTATTAGAGATTGAAAAAACAACTCAGTACTTGAAGTAATTAAGAAAAAAAATATTAAGAAAAGATACACGTACCGTTTTCAGTTGTAGGACTAGGTGTTACGTCTGCCAGCATACTTCGACCTAGTGACTCTCCTCTTGGAGGAGGTAGTGGTGGTGGTTCATCGTCTTCTTCTACTAACGAATTACTAATATTGTTCACTACATCGTAATGGTTAGTCTCTATTTCGTTATCGATGTTCTGTAAAACACAACACACAATTAGAAACCAACTTATTTTGTGAATGACACAGCAGAACAATGCTATTAGGAAACCAAATTTATTCTAAAACTTTTAATTATGAATATATATAAAAAGTAATAACACTGAGCTGAAAATATGAAAGTATTGAAAAAAATAAAACTAATAGCACTGTGCCACTGCGAATTGGTATAAGTTACCACGTTGTTAGACGGCAATTGCTTTGATCCCTCGATGATGGCTGCGTACGAAAATCTTAATTGATCCGGTGTCTGTATTAAACCCATGCGACACCTCCTCATTTCCATTAGGATTTCTCGCACATTCACGGAATTTAAACCGTTTTCTTCGATCTAGAAAAGTATTTGAATTCTTGCTTTTGTGGTCTTAAAAAAAATGTTGCGGACAAGAATTTGTTACTTACTAAAACAAGGCAACTGTCCACGAGACAAAAAGTGCCTGATCTTCCAATTCCAGCAGAACAATGAATGATGGGTGGTCCTACATTTTGATCCAAAACTCCATGTTGCCTTACATCCACCAAAAATCGGAGGAATGCCGTTGGACTTGGAGGCACACCAAAATCTGGCCACGTTGTGTAGTGAAAGTGCAGAATCTCTCGGCTTTTATTTGTTTCTAGATCCGTTAATCTGACATCATAATTAATTAAATTTTTATGAAAACAAAATACACAGAAAAATATTTGTATAAGAAATAAGCCTTTATTTTGACTTAGACTGGCATATTCATATCTCAAATCTTGGATGAAGTCCAGGAGAAATAAAAAACATCGATGCACTCATGCTCACAATAAAATTCGCAACATTTTGGCATTTCTGCATTTTTGATTCACGTTAATATGCTATATTGTGGAATATTACATTTTTTATCAAATGTTTTCTAAATTTACCTTAACGTAGTAGTTGCATAATTCGATGAATCCGTTTTACTGACAAATTCTACTTTTAAGTTAACATCTGGAAAAGCCATTTCTTGGTCATTAGTACCCCCTGTCGGCCAATATTGATGACATTTGACTTGATTCTTCTCAATTACTTTATTTAACATTATTATTCCCTTAGATTCTTGTTCCCATACCATAAGCCAAAAATGACCGGCCGTATTTGGGAGTGGTCCTTGCGTCAGTATATAAAGTCTATTAGCTCGTGAAACCTATAATAAGTGTAATAAACAGTAATAAATATGTAAAAGTAAGGAGTTTGAATATTATTAAATCAATAATTATGTTTTTCGAATATCTTACTTCGACGAGGTTGGCATTAATATAATCGCATGGGCCCCTTTTGAGTTCAATTCTTGTGTGGTCGTATGGAGCCACATCTCTATAGCGATTTAAGTTCCTATTTTGTGGTTTTTTAGATTCGTTGCATGTATAGTCTAAACTAGAGCACTCATTACGTATGTGCTGCAAAAAAGAAAAATATATTATGTTTGAATGATACTGATGAACCGATTTTTTGAAATATATAAAAAATATTTACCTATACATTGTAAATAAACAACTCATTAAGATAATCAATAAAATTTTATACTATAAGACTTATGTTTACGATGCCTTATATAATTTGAATTTCAAGCCTACAACTTTATCAGAGCCTTTTTTGAAAGTGCTGGATTAATAACTCCCAGAAATTTTGAAATTTTACATTTGGAAAGTTTCAAAATGAAATATCACAATAGTGACTCACTCTTCTTTAACACCTCCAAGAACGAGTGACTCAAAGTACTACAAATAAAACAAAATGACAAACATTTTCACAGCCTTGTATCCAGTTGAAAAAATTGTTTTTATTATATGTACAATTGTACATCTATTATACAGAACACGTGGTATTTTCTAGCTATAAAGATTATTATATTTAATATTTAATTTTGCATAATCAAATTAACTGTAATAGAATACATTTTTGTTTTTCGTGAAAGTGTTCAGATTCGTTAAATGATGGAATTTTACAGCTTACAGCTCTAGAATCTTTTAGGGTGAGTAAAACGAAAGAAACAATCTCAATATAATTATCAGTAAAAAAAGAAAGCACCAATAATTCTTAATAAAATGTGCTACTCGAGAAACATATGGATATTCATAAAATTGTCATGTAGAGTGGAATAGCTGATTGCAGGTTGTGCATACCCATATATAATCGAGGGAATTGCATGCTAACTACAACCTTGGAACATCCTTCTGGTCAAGAAACTCGGCCTTGAGAGCGAAATGTAGCACATTTTGAAACAACTTATGGTTTAAAAATTACTCAAATTTCAGAAAAAAATTCGCGATTCATTGCCGGTTTATAAATTTTAAGCATTCAAATGTAGAACATTCATTTGAGCTTCGATGAATTTTTAAATTTTAATGCTCATGAAACTGTTCAATCATTAAACATTAAACAATTTAACAATTATGCATTTTAAATTGAATGGTGTTAATTTGAAAATATTCCAAATTCAACATTTCAAACAATATATAGGTAAACTTTCATTAAAAAAAAAATAAATTCACTTTCGTTTCCTGGTCCATTATGTCCATGGGCCACCATGTAATATCAAAGTGAATAAAGCCGAGAAAGAATTATATCAACATACAAAGTCGCCTGCACTACATTTTTAAAGTATTTAAACAGGACGACTGCAGACCGGTGTAATTAGTCTGGGAACTCTTTTGGCACGAAAATACAATGCTAATTGGTCGAAGAGAAACGGGATCGTGAGAAAATTTTTTACACGAGCGCTAAAAGTCATTAGCTTCTTCATTGCTCTTTTAATTCAGGCCATAAAACTATAAGAAAATTGACAAGGAAAGACAGGAAGTTACCAAAATTTTTAACAAAAAAAAATAAAGGAATATGTAAACCTTGTTTTATCTTCTTAGAAAGAGAATTTGGATCGAGGACGAAAACCTGTGGATCGTCAATGAAGGGTGAATCTGAAAATGGTTGTGGACTTTGTAGGTTGTGGACTTTCTTTGGTTTGTGACGCCGGATAACGTCAAGATGAGAGGTTGACGAATCGTAGTGAATTGTCTACGTACCGAGGGAAGAAGGGAAAGGGATACTGGGGAAGCCTCAACAATTAATTATCTAATAATTAATCTTACTTAATTAATTATCTTTTGAAATTTAAATTGAAAAAAACCTGGAAGAGAATCGCCCAAGCCCCTTTGGAATTTATCTCCAGGTACTCCGTCTCCACGTTACTGATCATTCTGCGTTTTGGCTTCTCCGATGATACAATTTTTTTTATCCACTACACTGTGCACGATTCTCTCTTCTTATCGTTCTCTTAATTTTTCACACCGAGATCTCCGAGAACCTCTGACTCCCACTACCCAGTTCTCTGGGCCACGATCAACGCCGCTTCCGCCACAAAAAACAGACTCGAATGTTTTTTTACACTGTACAAACACACATTAGATGCATTCCCGGGTGGAAGTTGACACGGTCCTTAGCGTCCTTGAAACGCTCTAAAAACAGGAAATTTAACCAAATTCAACAGCATCAACGTGATGCAGTGTTGCTCCAAATTCTGCTCCCCAATCCCATTGCGCATGTGTCGCAGAGGGGAGCGAAATTGGGAACACTGCGTGATGCCAACATGATAAATAAAAAATAGATGAATTCTAGTTACAATTTTAGCCGTCATGATCAACGTTTTGCATGAAAATTTAAAATTCAAATTGTTTCAATTAAATTTCAAACATTCTTCTTTTTAAATCTCTATAGAAACCTGAGTAATATATTTGAGATAGATGTTTCTTCTACTTTCTCTGAAACAATGTATTAATGAAATCCTAAAAGGAAACTGGATATAATAATATAAATAATAGAATATGAATGATTTTGTTTTATTTGATAAAAGCTCAGCATTGAATAGTGAAATATTAATTTACAAAATAAATATAAAAATAAATAAATAGACCTTTTATAAAGAAACGCACTTTTCACTCGCTCTTCGAGGTTTTCTTTTCCTGATTATTCTCCAAGTTATCAGAATCCTCCGCCTTTCTTTTGTTCGACGCACCTGTCAGCCAAGAAGCCATAAGACCTGTTGGGCGTTTCTTTTTCTCCTCCCTATTTAATTAAGTTATGAAATCAATAGTCCACCAGACTACAGAATAGGATTAAAAAAGCGGAAGCGTGTCGACTCAGAATCTACAGTATCTACGTAAAATCTACTCACTTTTTTCCCAAATCAATTGGCTTTATGCAATCCTCGTTTTGATAGAAGACACTGTTTACTGCAGTTGAAACAGGATGCCAATTTACGTCATCCTCTTTTAGAGATAACCGACGTAAATTGTCCAAAGCTTTATCCATATGTGTGTCATTGTAATTGAGCCATGCCTGCTCACAAAAAAATAAATGATATCGAATTACACTCAAACCATGAAATATTTTCCGTCTCGGGTATCTTTCTAATCCGATTAGAATTAACGCAAGGGTCTTCGACATGTACACCAGTTGCGCTATTGACAATAAATCCGCGGAGCTCGAAATGCCTAGCTGAGGGGCAGGGAGAAGCACCTTTCACTCGACGCTTCGGTTCCTTTCATCAAAATATGCAATCAATGAAAATTTTAAGTACGTAATAATAATCTTGAAAATAATCTCAAGGGTTGAGTGTATTTTAGATCAACTTATTATCCATAATTGTATATCTGACATACTTCAACTTCGTCTTCGGTCGTAAGAAAAACGGGAGTCCGATGATGAAGCCAGGAAAAAACATTGTTTGCTTCTCTGGTTAGCATTGAGAAACTGTACACAACATCTCCCTATAATAGAATTGAAGGAGATTTAAACATCCATCCTGGATTTTTAGACATATTTTTTAAACAAATGATTATTTTCTAATTACCGTTCCAGTTTTGAAAGTATTGAATATCCCTGCCAATTTCAGGAGCTTTAAGCCTTGCCAGCCTGCTTCTTCAGACCAATCGTCTAACCAAGAACTTTTATCTTCTATTTTAATACCTTCCTCTTGCTTGGCATAAATATAGTATGGTTGTTTCGTAGATCCATCTTTTTTCCATTCATAAAAACCTTCAACAACTGCAATACATCGTTTACCTTGACGCAATGGTGGCAAGTACATTTTGGATTTTTGCAAGTCTTCCAGACGAGCATTGTGAGTAGACATTTTATGTTTTCTATAATCTCCCTGCATTAAAATATTGTATAATGTATTTAAAGAATATTTCGAATATTTATTGGCTTTTGCCGAAAAATTGAGTATGTATATACTCAACTGCTTGGCACTGACTCTAATTTAATATTAATTAAATTGCAAAAGTGGAGCCAACCTGATGCCAAGGAGGTATCATTCCCCAAAGCATAGGACAAATAATTCTTTCATCGTCACTATTAACATGAGACCCAGATGTTAGAATAGGTAAAACACTACGAGGTCCCATGTTACAGGAAGGATTATATTGAATATCATCAACTTTAGATGGAACCCATTGCGCTTCACGATATTTTCCAGAAGAATCCTTATATTGACAAGCTCGACTCAGAGTTGAGGGTTGAAGTGTACTGAAATGTAAAGATGTTTATAATATAAAAATGCGAACAAAATTTCTCTTCCTTTTCTTGCAACCTAATATGCGAAAGATATAACAGGGTTTCCTGGCATTTTTCTGCTTTCTAAAGAATCCATTTCTTAATATTTCCGATTTAATATTTTCCAATTAAATAAGTTTATAAAAATATAAAATATCAACTTACCAAGCACAGCGTCCACACATTTTGCCCTTTCAATAATAGAAACACAAAAAGAAACGCAAAACAAACACCCAGGGAACCTACAACTCCTCCTTTGATTGTTCAAAATTCAGTATGTAATGATGAAATGACTTTAATTAGTTCAAGTTCACGAGATTTTAATGTAGGTAACAATGCATTGTAAAGCACTAGACATTAATTATTACTTTGTAAAATGGTTATTACACTTGAAATGTTTACACTTTTGCTGTTTACAAACAAAAACACGCGTAGAAACCTAACCTACTCTCATTTTGGGAGAAAAAATAAATTCCTGAAGAAATCACTAGTGGCCAAATGGCCACATTTTTTGATTGGTTTATATTGCAATTGTCCAACCAATAAGGAATAAGCACTAGATTTGTTTTCATTTCTGACAGCTAACCTATAAATACACACAATATGTAACATCTTTGATATAACGGTGTAAACGACCATCGCATTCCCTTTTCGTAATAAGAATAACGTCATTCGAAACCTAGATTCATGAACATATATTGATAACTTTGAAAATTCTTTTCTAAAAATTGTGAAAATGTTTTCGGAAACTTTACGTATGACTGTCTGGGGGAGCAGTTTTCTTTATACGTTTTACGTATTGTGCAACTTTATGTATTTTTCATCAAACCAGTGTGATAAGGAAAGAACTGTCCATTATCCAGAATTAGGTAAAGTATTGATCATATTTTAAAAATAAATATGAATGTGTGTACTTTCCATATATCAAGGTTTGTAAATTGTACTCAAAAATAAAGTTAGATCAAAAGAATTATAACTTGTATGTTTATATTTTGCAGAAGAGAATTTGATCCTTTTGTCAATATGGAGTTTCTTGATAGATACGTGCCTTATAAGTGCCTTCATACTTCAGCATTCCGCTATGGCTAGTGAGTTCGTGAAACGAATTTACTCTGCCTTAAAAATAGAAGATCTAGATCGAAGCATCTATAACGCATGTAGCGCAGCTGTTCTTCATTTGATGATTAACAATTGGGAACCTATATCGTGGGTAACGCTTTGGAACATCAAGACAACTCCGTATTCCAGAATATGGCTAGTAGTAGCAGCGATTCATGTTCTGGGTTGGATGGTCATATATAGTGGTTGTTTGATGATGGACATTTCCGAATTGGTCGGCTTGAAGCAAGTTTATTACAAGATATCTGATAGGCCTAGTCCAATGAGTATAAAATCTAGAGAATTGCAACGTTTCTTAACTCACATGAGACATCCTAGCTTCACTGGCTTCCTCGTGATTCTTTGGGTGCACCCTGTTATGAGGTATGTCAATATAGAAATATTTAATTTGACATACACTATGCCGTTGAAAAAGAAGAGACCATTCATTAAAAAAAATTCCAATGTTTTTGGACTCACTTTAAAGGTAATTTTTTATAGAGTTGAGGACACTGCGTATACTTTTCCTGAAAGTTTATCAGACAGGTGTTCTCTTATTTTTCGATCGTATAGTATAAGTTAAAAGATAGAAAAAGGTAAAGAAATGAGAATAACATTTGCGTTGCAGCGCTGACCGACTATTGCTGGCACTGATACTTACCGTGTATATGATAATGATGTGGAATATTGATGAAGATGACTATAGATACCATTCGTCTGTCATTCGAAGGAAAAAGAGAGAATTATCTTAGTTTTAGATCATCTGAACTTTTATAAGCAGCTCTCTTCATATACTTTTATTTTCACTAATGCTTCAGTATTCACTTACGCTTTGCTTTACTATTACTTGCCATTAACTCCTTAATTTATTGATAGTTTTAAGAAGCTTTATAAGTCGAACTGATACCATTAATTAGTCATTACGAATATTTTGTACTAAATGTAACTATAACAACATAATATATATAAATATGTATATAAATAATATTTTATTAGTTTATCTCATTAAAATTCTAATTAATTTTAATTTTGTTGTTTAATCATTGTTTTCTTCAGTCTGTGACTTGAATCAGAAGAGCTGTGCCTTTGAGAATCCAGTAGGACTGTTTTCGAGCAGAGGGTAGGAGGATTGCTACAACGAAATTTGTACTGTGTCCAGTTGTTGATAAAACGCCAGCTCGAATACTTGTTTTGTAAAGAGGACAAGTGTATCTAGGATCATTTGTAGGCAATGCCAATACTGGTTTGATATGCAAAACCGGAAGCGAAGGATTCATTTCTCCTACAAGTAAGCAAAATTTGTAGACACATTTTTGAGTGAGATAATTTAAATGCCTTGCAAAATTCTATGTTGTTATTTACCTTTATTGGCATCAACTAGAATCATAAATTTAAAATCCCATTTTCCAGCGTCAATAAAGAGTCCATGAATAAGGACACCATCTGATGGCTCTTGAAGTTCTTTATAGGCAGTAGCATCCTATTAATTTAAATTTCAAATTATTCATTTTCATTACAAGTAATAATTTAAATAACACATTATTAAAAGGATTAAGAGTTGCATACTTCTCTGTTATTTTGTTGTTTGTGAACAGCTTCAATCTCTTCTTGATCCAGAACGATTTTTAAAGGAGAAAAGTCAAGTTTCAAATGATCAATTGGTATATTATATTTTCTGGCATGTGTTTGAAGCATGCCTGTTATAAATCCTTGAGGGAAGGATAATCCAGATATCCAGAAGGATATTGGTTTCGAGTCTGTTAACCAAATCTATAGAAGTTTAGATTTAAAAAAAAAAAGTTAGAAAATAAGAGTATTAAGATTAACATTGGATTCATAATTTGATTCTGTCACCTGTATGAAATCAATTCTTAGTTCCAAATCTCTAATCCAGCTACCCAGACTTTTTAATGAAGGATACACATTTACTTTGTGCCATACTTCCGGCACCTATTAGAAATATTACTTAATTCTGTATGGAAAGTATTCATTAATTAGTTGCTTTTTTTTAAATACCTGGTTATTGACTAGAGCATTAAAAACTCCTTCCAGTTCGGCTGACATGACGACGAAACCTTTAATAGCTCGTTGCAAATTTTCCATGGATGAGTGTATTTTTGTTAATAGTTTGTTATAGCGGTCCACTTCATGAAGTAGGACAGTCGTAAGGGAAGGTAGACGACCAGCGGTATCTTTCTATTTAAATTATGAAGAACTATTACTTTAGTTTTATAACATTTTTAGGTCAGTAGTTTCAAGTTATTTCAGTATTTACTTTTAAATGGTTTGGATGGCAATCGTCCGGTTCAATTTTGAGACTTATTCTTTCCATCACCATGTCTGCTATTTCGTATGCAATATCTGATGTAGATTTTCCCTCTTCCCCAATATCAACTTTCGGTTGTACTTCCATAATAGCATTCAAAACTGTTTTAGTCTCTTTCAACTGCATAAAGCAATATAAAATTGAATTAAACACTTAAAAGGGCTCAAAATTTTTAATTACAAATTAAAAAGATTCTTCACCTGGAAGGTAATATTTGCATTTTCATGCATTCCAAAAATTTCAGGATCCTCAATTATAGGAAACTTTTCAATAAACTCTCTGTATTCTTGCAGAGTAATAAGGTTCGGACAATAATAGGTTCCAGAGGTAGAATAGACATAATCTAATTAAAATAATTAAGAGCTTTATGGTTCAGTTAATTGAATTTATTTTGTAATACTTTTTTTATTTTCTCACCAGGTTTCAATGTTTTTGGAGAGAAAAAGTCATCAAGAATCGTTTTCAAACAACGCAAATCCCAATTATCGGTTATTCTTCCACCGTAAGTGATTTCCCCTGAATGAATGATTTACAGATAAATCGAAGAAACCAAATATGAATGAAGAAGAGATTGAAACAAACCGGTTATGTATATCAGGGCTGCCCATGGTATCGTTTCGTTTTCACAGAACATTTTTAAATTTAAGAGACAACATTCTCTGTCATTATCATTGAACTCGTAGTGAATATTCCAACCCAAGGGTCCGAATTTCTTCCTCTCTTGTATGATAGCGTGGAAAAAGCAAATTCCAAATACCATTTTTCTCCAACTCAAATCCAGAGCTGTGTGTAAATAATAATTTTATTCATTTAATATTGGATAACATTCAATACTTGTTTGCAAACTTTATACTTACGATTATTTTCGAAAAAATCTTCATTGAGATCGAAGAACGCCCGTTTGATGTTCGCTTTAAGTCCTTTGGGAGGTTCATTAGTGACTTTAACAGAATTTTGAAGGACAGAAACTGGAAATGCCACACTGGGCATGGAACTCAAAAAAAGGCGAAAGTCTTGATGCACTTCGTTTGATTGTTCTATCATTTCAACAATTAGTCTCTCCATGCTAAGCATCCACGAGGTAGCTAAATGGCAATTTTGCAAAAAGACCCAACTTCCTTCTGCCATTCCTTTTTTGAGAAGACCCTCCGCTATTGGTCCTTGCCCCTGGCCGAGAGATATCGATTTATATTTTTCTGAGAATCCCATTTCAGCTGCAAATCTTTGAAATGCACTAAATGGATCCGAACCGGTACTTAAAATGAAGACTAGAGGTGTTGTCTTTGATGTATCGGGATACCTGGTTCAATGAATTTTAATTTTAATTTCATCATCAATTTTTTTCTGAAGCCTATATAACTTATTCTCTGTTTTCAAAAATATTGTTTCTAACAGTATTGCTTTTAAAATGTTTGACTCACAGAAGATGAAGAGAAACCATTGGCGATTCCACAAATTTCTGTCCAAGGTTCTTCTTTACATAAGCAGTAATTCCAAAAATAAGCTTTTCCTCTTTTAGAGCTTTTAGTAACATAAGTTTTTCAATGTCACTTAATTTTTTATCCCAGTCCTGCTCAGCTTTTTTATTGTTATCAGGAAGTACATTTACCTCCTAAAATAATAATTTATCACAATTTTTTTAGACGTTTTACTTCAGGTATTGGGTATAATAAATTGTGATTTTTTACTTCATTAAAGTACTCGATTGATAAATTTATCCTTGTAAAAGCATCTGACATAATGTTTTCAAACGACTTAAAATTACTGCTTAGGAAGTTCACCGAGATCCACATCACTTCAGTCAATGTTGGATAATCTGGTTTCTTAGACTATTAAAAAATTCAATTTATTTGAAACTGTTATTAAAAATACTATGTAAACGTGCGAAAGGCAATTTACAGATTTAAATTGTCCAGGACCGCGCAGTAAGAAGTTCCACTGTGCATAACTAATTATTCGGTTATTTAGAAAAACAGCCACATTTAGCATTAGACTAAAAACCAATTTGTGTCTTTCAAACAATCCTCGGGACACATTTGTGTAAATTGCGAGAGTAATTTCATCGTACAAAATTTTCAAACGATTTTGAAGATCTTCGCTTTTTTCACTAAACTCAATAACGTTGTTGAATATCTGAGAATGAAATAAGCAATTTTCTTCAATTTTTCTTTTTACAATTAATTACAATATTTCATTATCTAGATTCCTTCTGATTAATTATTATTTACCTGATTAAAATACTTCAACGAAAATTGATACATGGGGTCAATTTCTGCTAGACTAGCAACAACAAAATATAAAACAGAGCCTCGAGTAGCAACCGACCGATACTTATCCCGAGCTACAGAAATTTTTTCTTCTGTAGCCTCTGTTTCGATCAATCTTGTTGCAATTATAGCTGACGTTTCTTTACTATTATTGAGGGTTTCGATGAGTTCTTCATTATCCAGGATATTCTCACCAGAACTAAAAAGAAGCGTCAAGATCTTATCTTCAATATTTTGAAGTTGATTCTTATCAGCATTGATCTTCGCAATTAGCTCGTTCCTCAGTTTCTCTAATTCTGGCCTCTCCAAACGTACCACATCTCTGAAAAATTATTTTATTAAAAGTATTTTATTTACATATTAATTCAAAATTCACATCGTATTAATATTTGATTTTGTACGCTAGAAGTTGTTCCTCTAAACCAGTAGGCGTGACGGTAAAATTGACGACGGTGACTTTGATACAAATTTCTGGTAAATAATGAGGATTGGCCATTTTTGTAGTGATGTAGAGCCGAAAATTGTCATCATATTCGATATCATTTTCACCTAGTCTGATCAACTTTCTTCCTCCCTGAGAAATAAATGTGAAACATTTGATATGCTCTCTATTAAAAAAAAATTATATAAACTATTATTTTCAATGATTCACGATTGTAATTAAAATTTACGTGAACAAATGTTTGTTTTAAAAGCACTGGTTCTAAACTAGGATCTAAAGTTTCTCCAACTTCCTCAAGCAAAATAGGTGCTCCTAGTCTAATACAAGCTTCCATGAATCTCATGAAATTGGTATCCGTCATTTTGCAGATTTTTAACTGATTTTGCTGTTCCATATTACGTATCCAACGGTTGGCCTGAAAATTTCAAAATCTTCAAAACATCTATTCTTTAATTATTGTAATAATAAAACAATAAAGTACCTGTTCTTGTGGATCAATCAGAAGTGGCCATCTTTCAGCTTGGGTGACCAAAATAGCATTTTCTGTGCTGACTTGATCTCTGGGTAAACCGAAACTATTCCACAAGCGAATCTCATAAGGATCAGCTAATACTGACACTAAATTAAAATTCGGGGTAGTTTTTATTCCTTGTTCTTCGCATCTCTTTAGCCAAGTTGTCAATAATTCCTCTCTATATTCACTGGTAAAGGCTCCTAAATAAGCTAAAGCTCCAGCAGCCACTAAGGTGTCACCCATTATATTCTTTATCTGCTTATCAAAGTCCTGAAAAAATTTATGTAAAGTATTTTTTTATTGGTCCTCATTTTTTATTTAATTAACTTCTGTTTTCTTTGTTAAACAATTTTAAATAAAAGATTTCGCTTACTTTCATGTTTTCTTGCCAACGAATTTCTTCGTCCGCTAAGGCAGAAGTTAATCTTCCAGATCGGTTAAGTCGAGCTTCGCTGAGTTGAATATTGTATTCCAAATTAGCCAAATTATTTACAGCTTCGTCATACTGATCTTGCAATTTTTTAATCTTATTCTGGACATCTGTCAGTTGTTGCTGTTTTTGTTTAAGAACGCTCATGATTGTATTCAATTCATTTTCTGCCTTTTGCAATCTAGATAAAAGCGATATGTATGTTAGGTAATGATTTGTTTTGCAACATTTCAAAAATGAAATCCTCACCTTAGTCGTTTTGGCTGCACGACTCTAAATAGTTTCGCATAACCATCGATGGCCCTCACCCAAATACAGATAGATTTACAAACTTTGCTTTGTTTTGCAACAATATGAGGCAGAAAATCAGGATTGTTGACATACTCTTGTAATTTCTTTAAGAGTTTATCACTAATTTCGTCTTTCGGATAGTCGATCAATCGATCCAAAAAGTGCAAATCTGATAGTACCAGTTTAGCAGTGGCCCAATCAAGTCTGAAAACGATAATTATTAGATATATATGCTATACATCAATTTTAGGCAATTAATT
>JAUEJJ010000045.1:2073711-2088543 GCA_032164275.1 Synergus coniferae | reverse complement strand
CTTTTGAACTCTAGAGTCTAGACTTCCCATCTCTGGCGACTCTGCTAAATGCATGGATGTATGAAATATAAGGATGGAGCACAAACCTTTGATTCTGGTTCGACGTAAGCGACGTAAGTAAGGGGTATGAAGTAGACACGCCCACTTTCGGGAGGATATTCAGTGATTGGCCTGTTGGTTTGTGGTGGTTAAAGTGGTTAAAGTGTAGTGTCGTTTGAAAATAGTAGTAAAAAATATAAAGATTATGCTTTGAAAATGAGGTTCGTTATTTTCTACGTGAAGTAATAATTGTCTATTCTATTATTTGCAAAGATTCTACTTTTCTTTCATAGAAATAATTCTTCCCTCTACGGTATAGCCACTGTAGTATCAATATAAGACGTATAAGACTTAATTCTTCGCGCTTTTTTTCTAATGGGATATATTTTTTGTATCTATTTCATTATGAAAATACCTATAAGTGTATATATTTTTTGAGGAATTTTTTAATTTTCGTAATTTTGTTTAGTTGGAAGATTAAGTAATAATTTTAAAATCGAAAAAAGGACTTTCATTTGACTTTCAGTGAATAGCAATTGTCGCGAAATTTAAAAATTATAATTATAAAAAAGACCATTATTCTAAATGAAAAATTAAATGAAAGATTGAAATTGATTTAGATATTACCATCGATTTGAAATGTTTCTAAATGTTCTAATTCTATAAATAGTTTTTATCAGTGTAAACAAAATATTTATAATGTTGTATTACAACTTTTTAAGTAATTAATTTATATTTAATTGTTTCAAGCTGTCAGCAATTGAGAGTGATTTTAAAAGAAATTTTTCACCTTCTTCAAACCCTTTTTTAAAAAATAAGTGAAACATTAATTATAATAAGGAGATGTAAATTGGTTTTCTGGAAATCGTAGACTTCATCATCCTTAATTGTAAAGTCAATAAGAAACTTAGCGGTAAGAAAAAACTTAGCGGTAAAAGATTATGTGCAGCGCAATGACATAATTAGCGCACGTTGATATTTATCAGGGACCTGCTAAACACGTTGATTACTGAGCAAACCAATTCCGTTAGTCGATGTTCTTCGGGTCAAGGTGGAAGATATGATTCAGTTCCATCTCTAGACATGTTTGACGCATTTCTAGGTTTAATTCTCATCACCGCTGCAATTGTAACTGGTCAGAATTCGGTTTGGAACGATACCTCCTTGAGGGATGATGTGAATTTAATAGAACAAGAAAATCCCGAGACGGGTCGTCAGGGAAGATGTAAGTCATTTAATCTACATTAATATAATTTTTATGTACTTAATATTGAAATATTTCTATTTTATTGGGGGAAAGTGAAGAGATTCAAGTTAAAAAAATTATTATATAAATCAAAAAAGGTGATCAGAGAAACTCTTAACATCTTGGTTTTTATTTTTTTTAAATAGAGTATAAAATAATTGTTGTAAGTAAAAAGATAAATAGAAATACACATCCCTCAGAGAGTCCAATAAAATATTTTAATTCCTGATTTTTAATTTTGAGAATAAGATATTTCTTTTGCAGTTTTCCCGTTCTTCAGTGTGGTACGTTTTGCAAACTCGCAATGTTCAGGAAGTCATACTTTGAGCGGAACTTGTTTTACAAAACGTGAATGTACAAATTTGGGAGGTGTAAACTCAGGCAAATGTGCAAATGGTCTGGGAACCTGTTGCGTATGTAAGTTATTACTTTTAAGCTCATATTAATATTTAAAAATTTCTAAAGATTAGTCATAATGCTCATAATAATTTACTTGAAAATATTTAGTGTAAAAATTATTATCTTGTATAACAAAACTTTAATTTTCAGTTCAGAAAACGTGTGGTTCCACAACGAGTATTAATAATACCTATTTCACCAATCCGGAATACCCAACAAGGTATCTTGGAGGCGAAAGGTGTTCGATTTCGGTTACTCGATGCAATGAAAATATATGCCAAGTAATAAATACAAAAAATAGATAACTTCATAATATGAAACTTATTTTAAAAATTGGGTAAACTTTAATTCTTCATATTATATGTTTATTTCCAGTTACGTATAGATTTTATAGACTTTCGTCTCGCTCAGCCAAATGCCGATGGAATGTGTGATAAAGATGTTTTATTAATTTCTGGTGGTTCAACTAAAGTCCCAAGACTTTGTGGAGAAAATAATAACCAACATGGTATTGTTTGAAAGAAGTTTTATTTAAAATTAAAATCAGAAACTGCAAGATTTTGTAGAAGTATTTTGAATAATAATTTATCTCAAATTTCAAATGAAAATAAAAAAAAAATAATATATAAAAACTTCATTCATTATAGTATACGTTGATTTTAATGATGGTTCTCCTATAACGATATCCGTTCACACCAATTCGGATTTTGAGTTTGATGATCGACGCTGGAACTTCAAAATACAGCAAATTGCCTGCGATTCAGCTTGGAAAGGTACTTTTTTGAACAAACTAGAGATAACAAAATGTAAATTACTAATAAAAAATTGTTAACATTTTTTTATATTTTAGCACCAACTGGATGCCTTCAATATCACAATAGTATAACAAATACAGTGATGAGTTTTAATTATGGGACTCTTGTAAATACTCGTGGTACGTAATTCTTAAAGAAGACTTTAATCTTAATTTTCAAGATAATTTACTATAAATTAATATACTAAAAATAAAATTATTTGTAGCGCCAACAGTTGGATCTCGACAAATGGCTAACTTAATGTACGGGGTGTGTGTTAAAATGGCAACAGGATATTGCAATATAGAATGGTCACAATCCGGTACCAATTCATTTGTTGTTACTGGAGATCCGGGAATAATACCGACAAATAATCAAGGTATTTCCAATTCTAATATAATATATATTTATATTTCCAAGATATTAAAAAGAATTTATTTGAATTTATTTTCTTGGTTTTAGGTTTTTTGGCATTATTTAATTATTACATTTTTTACAGATCCAAATGCAGGAGCGGAATCTGGTTTAGATTGCGACAAAGATTTTGTTATACTACCCAATCCTTATGAATCTGGAGTTGCCTTAAACACCGATAGATTTTGTGGAACTGCATTTTCCACCAAATCAAGTATGACCTTTAAAATATAACTATATTTCTCAAGTTTTCAACAAATTTTTCGAAAATATAATTTAAATTGAATATACCTTAATTAAAATATACAATTTTTATTCCAGGTAGCCTCAAACCTTTTATACTTTATGTTGTTACCAACGAAAGTAAAGAAGGTAAAGTTACAAGTAGAGGCTTTTCTCTAACTTATAAACAAACTACGTGTGCAGTGTAATCGATCTGAATTATTTTCAAGCGATTAAGCATTTTTACTTTTATATTATTTAATAATTTATGAAAGTCATTCCTCAAAGTCAGATTAGTAAAATATTTTTATAATATAAATAAAAATTGAGTAAGTTTTGCCAAGTTTTGCTCTGCTAATGCATTTCATCGCACACATAATTTAATACTTTCTTCTACGTATTTGCTGCTTATAAATATTTATGTAAAAGCTCTGACTGAATAGATTTTATCACATTGTTTTTATGCTATATAGAAGATAATATTTTATTTATTATTTTATTACCAAACTTTTCAGATGAATGAATAATTTGTCAATCACCTAAACTTGCAATTAATTTAATGATTAGTTTTTCATAGAAATAAGTTGTCACAATTATTAATCAGGTAATACCCAAAAATTGTAATTGAGAACAATTTTATTATTTATTTTTAAATAAACTCTAAACAACTTTTTTTGTGAAATAAATCTTATCTCGTACATTTAAAATATATTTTATGTATATATAATTGCGATGATAAAGTTTTACTCCATTACTGTATTAAATATTTTTTGGTAAGAGGTAAAACCTAATCTCTGCACAAACAGAACAACTATATAGCACCAACTACCGCCATGTGGAGTTTGAAATTCCTTGCCGCATCTAGGGTACTAATATCTTTGCCCGTACTTATACATATTGCACAATATACTATTTTTTTCGCCCGAAAATATGCAACATTTCAAAAGTTTATATGGCATGAGGATTTATCATGCATATAGCAATAATTATAAAAAGAATATAGGTACGAATGTACGATAGGTACACTCTAACTCCATTAATTGCTACCACCAATCGCAGGGCAGGAAACCTCACAATTTGCATCTTGCTACTGGCGCGCAGTTTAAAATTTTAAAACGTAATACGTAATGTGCATGTGCGTAAACTTTAAATATATTTAATTTATATATCTCTTTGGTGTGGGTTAGGTTTCTGCGATATGGGAAACGAAATTCCTCTGCGATATAGGAGGTAAACATTTTTTACTTCCTGCGATTTGGGGAGTTGGAGTGTAAAATGCTAAAATAAAATTTAAAACAGTCAAAACTTACCGCGTTCTCTATCCTTCTAAAAAAGGCAAGAATTATTTCCAGACCTTCTACAGTAATTATAACGCACAACTTATGCGGCTTTTGCAAAATAATTAACAGAAATAAGTATATGAGCAATATGAGTCTGTGCAAGTCTGTGGAAAGAAAGATAAAGGCGACTGAAGGCGACAAAGGCTGATCTGGCCATCTGGCTGATACCTACAGATAACAGAACAGAGAGACAAACGTAAGTAAATCCCAACCCCTCCTCAATCATCCTCAATTATCTTGAATCAAAGCTCGAACATTTGTTTTGAACGTTTTGAATTTTTTTAGTCAATGATTGGTTTGAATTCATGTGATTTGAACCATAACTTCCAATTCTTCTCTATCAACCAATCAGTGATCTCAAAAGTAGCTATTTGCAAGCGCAGTTGCGCAGTTCACGTTGATTACCCGCTGGAGAAATGTTGCTATTGGTTGTAATCTGGCGCGTGATTCAAAATCGAATTAAATCAATTCGATTTTGAATCGCGCGCCAAATTTTCACCAATAGAAACATTTCTTCAGCGGGTAGTCAACGAGAGCTCCGCGCGCAAATAGCTACTTTTGAATACAGCAACCAATTGCTTTTTACCATATTTTCACCGCTTTTCCATTGTTTATAGCTTTGGAGCTCTATTCTCGAGGTCGTTCGAACAATTTTCGTATACTAATGTACTGTTTGTCTTTTTCTAATCACGTAAGCAAGAGTAAGACAGAAATGCCGGAATGAAACGACGCCATTTGAAAATAACACCTATTGTTTAGTACTGAACATGACGAACGCAGTAATGGAGTACATATGTAGTGACGTAACATTATAAAGAGTGCAAGCAAGGAGCTTCTGATGATTTCCGTCATGACGCATGCGTATTTTGCGTGAGCCTAAAAATCAGAATTAGTTCAACGGAATCCCTGAAAACTGGAATCGTGGGCACAGCGGTGGTGCTACAGAAAAATTAGTGCGTCAAATAACCTGTCAAGACGGATTGAAAAAAAGGACAAACATCGCGGTTCGAGGGTGACGACTTTTCGTGTGAGCGAGTCAGTTGGGTGTGTGGTGCAGAATGTCGAAGCCTGAACAGGTTTTAACTATCGAGCCGCAGAATGAGCTGCGATTTAGGGGTACGATTTGTTTAACGAATTCGCATGCTTCCTGCCTTTCTTCTCGCTATTCTCGTTCCGTTTTGTGAGCAGTTTAGACCCTCTTATGCTTCATGTCGGCATGATCGCGCTTATTTAATTTACATCAACTTCATCACCAACATCATCGTCATCGTCTCGTGAATCGCGCACTCTCCACCGAAGGTGATCTTACTTGCCGGATCATCCTTGGTAACGACAATTTCAGAGGCACTAGCCAGACGATGACGTTATCAGATGGCCGCTGTTTGCTGTCAAAAGTTGAACTACGTGCTTATTTTGCGACCCACACCACTTTTATTACACCTCACCTCGAATTTTAAAAATATTTTTCCCTTGCGCACTCTACATCCATTTTTCTCTCCTTCGCCTTTGCACGATTTACAGATTACAACAAAATTAAAAATTTTTTTAATTATAGTCTTAGTACTCCAAAATATCGATGAATTAAGACAATGAATCCTAACAACGATTTCTTTCAGTTAGAGATTCGGACTTTTAATTTAGATACGAGTGTAATTTTATTGCTGAAAGATTTTTATTCAGAGAAAAGTAATAAAGAATATTATGAAGGCGAAACTATAGAATCCATTTCGAGAGAGTATTTGTATTTTCAATTCATATATGTATATGTTCAATTTATATGGTAGGTTATGCTGCCCATGAGGAATCAACATTTTTTAAATTTTCGAAACGCTACTACAAAATTTTATTTAAAGAAAATGTTTATATCTTCCGTTTCATCTTTTGTTAAATAGAAAGTAGTTTTTCACTTCTAAAACTCCTAAGTATTACTTAATAACGTTAATAAGTTTTAATAAACTTACAATTGGCACATTGAATATTATTGGATTAGAGATTCCTCAGATACAAAGAGGATTCTAACATTCTAACGATTTAGAAATTCTTCATTTTAAGAAGCATTTTGCTCTACTTAGAATATTTAAAACTCTTCTCTTAAAGAATTCTACTCTAAAATATTGTATTCTTCAGAAAACCATTAAAGACTTAATTTAAACTATCATTATTACTTGAACGCATTACAACTTTCATGTGATACTCAAAAAAATTAATCAATAAATACGATTCGTAAATCTATTAAATTTTGGAAGTATACTTCTGCAAATAATTTCTATCTAAGCATGTTTATTATTTTTCTACTAGATTTTGACTAAATAGAAAATCTAAGATTTCAAGTACCATTTTTAATTTATCAGATTTGTACTTTGCTCATGCGGTTTGACACATTCATTCTTATGACATAACAGAATCTATTATTTATTATTTTATACTTGCGAATACAAAACTCAGAGTCTAAAATGCCATAAAAATAACTCATTTACATTTTGTCTCTTTATGTTGTAAATAGTAATGTAACAGTTCAAAGTAAATTCACGAAATATGGTATTAGGAAAATGATGACTGATTTCAAACACAAGGTGATAATTTAATATCACTTCTATAGCACTTCATAATAATCTATAGTTTTTTTTGAACAGTCACGATGATCTTTATTGTAAAAACGTGTACCGTATTCACATGATTATAGTTTTTATTTTTTTTTTTTCACTGAAGCATAATTTCGAACTTCTCTTTGACTAAAATTAATTGTATCATACACCTAAATTCAATAATTTAAACAATAATTGGGTAAACAAAAATAAATGATATTCACTAATTTTATATTAATTGTAATAAGTTGATATTAATTTTAATTTTGCATACTATTTCAGGACCTTTCACGGGAGCTCCGGTTACGTCTTACATGAAGCTCATTAATCCCACACTTGATAAAGTATATTTTAAAATAAAGACAACTGCTCCAAAGAGGTACTGCGTGCGACCAAACTCGGGAGTTCTAAGACCGAAGGAAGTAACGGAAATAGCAGGTAAGCTAATTTATCAATATTATTAAATATATTGTGTCTTAATTATTTTCAGCTAAGGATTTAAAACATTGATTTTAAAAAGGAATTTTTTTCTTTCAATTCATATATATTATTTATATTTTATCTTTAATATTCATCTTTTACAAATATTTCTGACAATTCTCTAGACGGAATTTCTCAGCAAAAGAAATCTTGATCTTTGGAATTGTTTGTCTTCCATTTGCAGGCGTGTGTTTGCAAAATATGAATACTTAATTTTATGTACCTTTTTTCATTATTCAGGCAGAATTTCTTTTTCGAAACAATGTCAAGTATAGTAAGAATGAATAAATATAATTGCATTTTTCTACAGTTTGCTTACAGCCTTACGATTTTGATCCAACGGAAAAAAGCAAGCATAAGTTTATGGTACAGACGTTAATAGCTCCTAAAGGCGACAGCGATGACTACCCACATGATGTCGTACGTAATAATTATTTTTACATGCTTCATGCCATTTGAATCTCACGTTTCAATTAAACTTTTGCATATTTTTTATTTGCAGTGGAGAGACTCAAACCCGAGTCAATTTATGGATTCCAAACTAAAATGCGTGTTTGAAAATCCTGTAACCACTACCACCTCAACGACTAAAGGTACACCAACAACTACTACTTCAGATAAATCTGATGCAAACGCAACCAACGGCAAAAATAAGGGTACCGGTGACACTGATAAGGCGCCTAAGGTGCAGCCTCTTCTTGCTGAAGGTGATACTGAAGAGAAATTGGTCAAAGCAGCCCAAGAAGTTAATCAACTCAGGGTACAAGAAAGCAATCTTAGGCGGGAAAATCTTCAGCTGAAGGTAAGTTGTAGTTCAAAGAAAGTATTTCAATTGATTTGATGAAATTTTGCTGGTTGGAGGAAGTCAGAGAAAGAAAAATGTAGAGTTCAAAAAGAGTCACGAATTTTTTAACAGAAGAACTTTATACATAAACAAATCCTCTTGAAAAATGTCTTGATATCCTTTAAAATATCTTGATATCTTTAAAATTCCTTAAAATGTCTTAAAATGCTTTAAGGTGATTTACATTTTTTTAAAAGAGAGGGAATTTTTTTAATTAAGTTTTTTATTCACCCTATTATCACCTAAAATATTTTGTATAAAAATTTTCGCTTGCAAAAAGTTTGATATTCACGTCATTGACACGTGCCCTTATTCTTATTGTTCGCATCTGGTACTCGTGATAAAATCGATTTATGCACCTTATAAGTCTTACAGAATTCATTCACAATATTGAAGCCGGTTTTGTCTGTTTCTCAGTAACAATGACACAAGGTTGAAAGTTCAGTATTTTGATTGTCACTTTCTAGAGAATCGATTGATTTTTTGTGGAATCAGAGAAAAAATGTAGATGAACACTTTTTAACTAATTTAAATTGTGATGAAAAGTCTTTGTAATGATATCGTCAACTTTTCTTTCAATATCTTTACTTTCAAAAATTAAATATACATACTTCCTTATAATCCCTATTGAGAATGTAAAGTGAATTCTAAAATCTTCGTATTTTTTTTTTTAATAGGAGGAGATCCTGAGATTGCGAAATGCTAAAATAGATAAATATGCAAACTGGTCCGATCAACCATCGGGTGCATCTTCGCACATGAGTTCTCAGCTTTCTCCAACATTTACAAGTGTTGCCATCGCCGTCGCTATGGTTATAGTTGGTTACCTTCTAGGAAAATTGATTTGAGCAGCCTTTGCCTTACACCTCAGCACACCCCTTCCCCAATTTTTCTTAGCCTAAAATCTTCTGGCTATACGTCGCCATCACTGTGAACCGCAAAAAAAAAAGCAAAATTAAGTCAACTCGTTACTCAAATGTGCATAATAAATATTACATTAAACGTCTATTGTAATGCAATTTACATAATTTCGAATCATTCATTAGCGTAGAGCGTTCGGTGAATGGAAGCGAGGGGACGAATCTCTTTTGAAAGACCGGAAATTCAAATCTTAGGGGTAATAAACTACAATATGTTATAGCACATTGTAATTCTCACATTGATTCTAACTTCGATTCTTTTAACAATCTGGAAATTTTAAGTCTTGAATATAAAGATAAAGAATCTTAAGTTGTGAAGTGATTTTTTGTCGATGCCTCTTATAAAAGAATTTTGAAAATAACCAGGTTTTGATTGAGTACATCACACGTTACTGTAAATAAAGAATAAAGCAGCTTTTAACAATTGATCATGAAATCAACGTTTTGCGTTCAAGCCTCTTGTAAACTGGATCG
The DNA here is from genome assembly GCA_032164275.1 of Synergus coniferae. Taxonomy (NCBI): domain Eukaryota; kingdom Metazoa; phylum Arthropoda; class Insecta; order Hymenoptera; family Cynipidae; genus Synergus; species Synergus coniferae. The sequence goes on along the minus strand of JAUEJJ010000045.1, from coordinate 2,078,786 downwards.
TTCAATTTCTCGTCGGGGGAAGGGATTAGCTGCAACAATAATATTTCAGACATTAAATCTACCAGCGCTTCGGTGTACTTTTTATTTATTTATGTTTATTATCTTATAAAAATTTAATTCAAATAAAGATATCTCAGATGACAAAAGTTAAATCAGGCATTTTTGCTTTTGTACCTCTCGAGATTTGGGCACCGAAGTAAAAAAAAGCTGTTATTTATATTCGTGCCTTAGACTAGGGGCAGCAATAATCCTTGTACTTTCCTTACCAGCTTTTATTTTTTATGTATTACATACTTGTTTTTTATGAACTCTTTATTTTCGTCGTCCCTTTGTGCGTGCGTAACGGTTTTCGCAAATATGAAGGATAAAATCCAAAACCGAGTACGGTGTGCAATACGTGATATACTTACGTCCTCGATTGTAAAAAGCAATTGTACTCGAAAAATGCAAACAACGTAGCTCTGACAGAATTGTGTTATAAGCGTGGACCTTTGATTAATCTATCTATAGCGTTTTTGACATTGTGTTTAGATGCAAAATAATAGACATCCCAAGTTTGTACACCAGAGTACCGGAGTTGAGCTTTTAACATTTAAGATTTAAGAAAAAGCCGTTCCATCGAAAACAGTATTTGTGGAGAAACTAAGTGTTTTCATTTCTAGTTATTTAGGAAAGGTTGCTTGGCTTTGATCCTGAAAGGTGAGGGAATATAGCGTCAGAGTGTGAAAATTGAAAATCCAAGAGGTGAATTATCTTTTCAAGTTTTACTCCGATTCCTGATATGAAGAGCTATAGAGAACGATTTCACTCTGTTCCCGAATACCTCGAGTTGTAGGGTTTAAATACAATAATGTATGAGTCTACGTGATTTGTGGAATCATGGTTATTCACCTCAAGACTCGACTTGTTACTGTTGTAAGATTTCATGTTTCTCGTACAGCAAAAGCAGATTATTGATGAATAAACGTCTGTCCTATGATACGCTAAATTATTTACTTTCACGTTGTAGGATTTACTAAACAATGGTCCTATCGTATGACCGATAAATTTGTAGCCTGATTATTATTATTACATTGTAATCTGTAGAATTCAACTGTAACCCACTGTAACTGATGTTTGATCATGGTTGCAAAGTTACAAACGGAAAGTGAAATAAATTTATTACTCGAATTTACGAGTCTTCTGCAGGCACCTCAACAAACTTTTATTTAAATTTTATCAAAAATTTTATTTCATTTTAAGTAATCTGTTTGATTTTCTTATATTTTGGTATATTTTTGCATTTTATTCTTATAAGGCTTTATTTCATTTTTATTTTGGAACCATTTTAAAGTTACTTAATTGATTAATCCTTAAACTTAATTGAACTTAAATAAAGTAGGCGCAACTACTAAAGGTATTACTACTTTTACTGAAAAAAACCTGCTCACTATCATTCTTTAATTAAAAACTGCTTTTTTTTTATTTTCTTCAGTCTCAGTAGTTGTACAATCAATGAATAATACGTTGCTTAAAATAGTTTGTACCTACGTGAAATGTATAAATCACATAAATCACCTATAGAGGCAATGTCTCACAATCAGTAATCAGAATATCTTACAGAATCATTGAATCTTAAACGTAATTCAGGAATAATGGGTTTGGCAAACAATATATGTTGCTCTAAGCTGGCACATTATTAGTTCCAATAGTAGATTACTATTCGGTACACATTATACGTAGATTAATATAGGTGAATGTGTGTAGTATTGATCGAAAAATCACACCTTGTCTAAATAGCGATTAATTTATTGCAAACTTACTTCGATCTTGCGATAATAATTACACTTTTTGATCATAGTTAATTTTATCCAAATCAAATACAATATGTATATTAAGCCTTAGAAAAAAGAAAATCAGAATTATTTCTTTCAATTAGAATCAAATAATTTTCAAGTAGATACAATATAAAATTTGAAATATTAAAATTTTTTTTGGCAATAAAAAATCTTTAAAATATGTTAATGTACGCTCATTCAATAAATGTTGAATAAGTCATATAAGAATTTTTAAAACAACAAAATTGGATTGAAAAATAAGATTGTAAACTATTTTTAAATCTGTAAAATTCCATATAAAAGAATTACGCTATATAATTTTTTTGAATATCACTAAGCCCTACTGTATTATTTTCATGTACTAATACGTTTTGAAACCCTTGACTTACTCCTACAATTAATATCGACTAAGTCTCTTATGAACAGAGTTCGTAACTCTTAATTTAAATCGGTGGGCGAGAAGGGTAACTGTCTCACAGTTTTACAACTAAAATACTAGGCATTTGTACAAAAAATATAAATATTGAATGTAGTAGGTATAAAATTATTCCACACGTTGATTTTTGAATTAAGAAAAAAATAAATAAATATGTAGCAAACAATGCTTGCTTCCACAATAGATATTGAAACGTTGCTTTAATCACTGTTAAAAACATCTATTCAAAAAACGCTTATTTCGTGTTATAGTAATTACGATTATATAGCTGAATTATTTAACTTTACATATTTCTTGTATCGACGCTTTCCTTAAATTTTTTAAAAATATAAGTATATTATTATTATTATTAAATAATCTCTTCATGAGCTTCGGTAATTGAATATTTTTACTCTAGAGTTTACAGGTCACTTGTTGGAAATCTTCAGGTAAAAATTTAGGCGTAAGTAAATAAAAATTTGTATAACCTTCACGGAAATTCGGATTTGCAGAAAAAGTTCAGTCCATTTTGATTAAGGTTTTCGATCTGAAAATTATTTGAAAATGTTTTGTCCTTTGAAGAAATCGTAAAAACGATTTCAACTTTAAATTGATTGAAAATTAAAGTTCTATTGCATTAAAAACAGTTTTTGAAAATTATTTACTTCGAGCTAATTTGAAATTTGATTTTAAAAATATCTGTATACTGAATATTAATCAAAACGAAATAAACCTTATCTAATCATAAGTTTCTTGTAAAATTGTACCTATACTTAAACCGATAGATACATAAGTAAAAGTAGAAATGAGGTCTATACATTGACGTCTATACATTTTAGTTCTAACGCAAAACATTTTTTGTTTCACTATTGCTTTACAACCTTGTATTTCAGTAACAATGAATGTATTTTCTGGGACTTTGCCACCCAATGAAATATCTGCGGAAGATTATTATATTGTTAAAAGCTTAGCACCCGGGCACGGCAATTTGTAAACGTTTGCTACTTTCGAAAACAGAGTTGTGAACTTAAACTATTTATAATTTCTTTAAGTCTTCAACTATTCTCACACAGCACTCTTTATCCTATAAGCCCTTTATTGTACTATTTCAGAAATTATTCAAACCTTCACTGGTCACCAGGTTTATCGAAATTTATGTTTCTCTCTATTCTCTAAAGGTCTGTCAAGGTGTAATAAAAATGGGTGTCTCCAATTAGCCTCCCACTCAAAATGTAGTAGCCAATAGCCTTCCTAAATTTCCCTTTTTAATGTACACTGAATCTTTCAGTTTTTAAATTAATTAACCCTCTTCACATCTACTACAGTTTTTGGTCAGAATAGTTTCAACCTTGATCTATTCGCAGAACCATAAAGGCTTTCTAAAGATAAGAAACTTGCACTAATTACATTATCAATATCAACGGATAACACCACAGATGGATTCGAACGTAAATACCTCTGATGAGGAAACTATTCATGCATTATTACATTATGCATTATTATTAGGACAGTATTCATGCATTAATACAATGTGTGATTACAGAGGAATGAGCACTTGGTCAAGGATCAACATTGTTGGATCCGGCTCGAAGGACCAAAAACTGTAGTAGATGTGAAGAGAAATATATAGTCATGGAAGATTTTTAAACTGGATCATTATCTTACGATTAATATAATAAAAAGATCACGAAATAAATTACTAGCTAAAAATTAAAAAAAAATTGTGTAGCTAAAACTCGTATACAATGTTTGATTTTCGAAAGGAATGGCAAACTCTCTCAGAGTAAATTAAAGCGTAACATTACAAGAAATCTAACATTCAAATACAATTTTGTAATTGAAAGCCTGGCAAAATTATTCATGATTACAAACCTCGAAATCTCGCATGTTTTTAAATAATTGTGTTAATACTCTACTTACAAACTCTTGTTGTCATTGATCGTTTAATGCTTCGAAGACAATTATAATAATAATTTTACACCTATTTGATAAACTCTTTATGATGAATAAAAATTGAAGATTTAATTTCAGTTTAATTTAAATTCTTGAGAAGTATTAAAGTTAATTGAAGTTCAATTTTACTCAAAAAATAGTTGAAATTATTTCGAAATAATTATTAGCAAACTTAAAATGCTTTAGCATCGAAAGTGAAAACTTTTTAGTGAAAAAGAAGACCATGTAATGCTATTCAATTTTTTGTTTTGTAAAATGAAAAACAATCGTATAATAAATTTGATGATACCTTATCTGAGGAAACCCTTTTTTGAATAAGTAAAACCTGACGAGGTGTTGACTAGATGTCAGCAGATAATTGGTCGGATTTTATACATTGTCCAGCAATTGTAGTCTCGACGACCTTTCGAGGATGAGCCGAATCAAACATCTGTGGATAAAAATAATAGAATTTCAGAGAACATCCATACTTAAAAAATCGTAATATTTTATATTGCATTTGTTAAAACAAAATTTTCGTTCCTTAATAATTATTTCACTTCTTGTGGTTTAAAACAATAATATTCTCAATTTAAAATATATAATTCGAATCTCTGTTATATTATGAAATTCATATACTCTGCTCTTACCTGAATCGTTACATTATTAGTATTGTACGTAATATCTTCAAATATGTACTGTACAAATTTAAATATGTATATAAAATAACTTCAATGACCCTAATTTGTATTAAAATATTATCACAGATTCTTTGAAAAACTTTTTTTGTTCAACTTCTTCTAGTGATCCTACCTATTAAAAAAAGATCATGGTATCGATTAGTAACGTAACGCTTATTCCTTATTGGTCAAATCGAAGTCGTGACGCGGCGTATATCGATAATCGCTCGT
>JAUEJJ010000045.1:2052377-2073611 GCA_032164275.1 Synergus coniferae | reverse complement strand
AAGTGCACTAGTTTTTCATTTTCGTTTCTAATTTGCTAATATACCGCAAATTAGTTTTTATTAATCTTAATCTTGGTAAAATTATTATTAAAAATGTTTATAAAATACATATAGCACCTGTAGCCACTTACTTTCAAGCAATAAATTGCAGACTTTAAATACTGACATTAAAAAGATAACTATGCCCATCTCGCCCCAGCCCCACTCTACCCTACAATCCTACATTCCTTTGTTTGGTGCTTTATGGCGTGATTTTAAGGTTTTTTCACCTATAAATATATATTATATATATATATATATATACACTCAGATATATATATATATATATATATATATATCATCAATACGATAAACACTCGTGTACCTTTATACATATTAGATTATTGATAGTACCTGCAATTTTAGAAGACTTTTTGAATGTTTTTAAGTTACTTTGAGCAAACTTTGAGCACTTTGAGTAGTTGCAATTGGAAGTTGGATACTTGGATCATGAATGAGTGTGAATGAGTGAGTCCATAACAATAACTCCACAGAATCCACAGAATACTCTGCCTGCCATACTCCAAGACGCTCCAAGTGCTCCAAGTTTGCTCCAAGGCCCCATCGTCAAGATTTTTAAGTGACGTTATTCTTCATCGGTAAAATAAATATTTACTTATCCCATGGTAAATAAAGATTTTCACGTACGTTTAAAATACTTAATCACTCACTTAAAAGGATGAATAGTATTGATAAAAATTTTTTATTTATATACAATTTTGTATGTAAGATTAGTAAATATCTAAATATTTGGAGTTCTTACAATTTTTTTTATTAAATGTAATGATGTTAAATTAAATTTAAATTTCGCGCGCTTCCAGCTGGTAAAGAAGATTCTCTTGTAGCGATTGGCACGCTGTCACAACAGTTTCGCTCACTCTGTCTTCCACTTCCACTGTCTGATTTGTGACATGGCGTCCGGTTAGAAAGAAAGTTGACTTTAAATGCGGTTGTTGTTTTTATGATTGAACCAAAAGGGAATTTATTATTATTAATTACCCCATGGTAATGCATGCCAAGAAACCGAGGATCAGCGATGGGTAGGGCATTCCTCTATTCCTGACACAAATACCCATCCCTCACCGATCACGACGTCCGTCCGTCCAACCCAACTATCGCCATTCCCGGGCTTATTTTCCCTGATGGTTTGTCGCGAACCACCATCGAGGAAAGCCCATTTAATTTTCCACAATTAATCTCCATGATTTCTCTATGATTGCAGGTACTTCGAAAAGCACCAGGCCCATCCTTACCAGGTAAATATCAAAAGTACTCAGTACTCTCAACTTTGGGTGCCACGGGAGGGGGGCTTCTCCATCACACAACACGAATTACTTTTCACGAATATTTCCTTGTCAAATTTCTTCTGTCAAAAACGCGATTCAAATCTTCAGTCAATTTTTATTTAAAATGCATTTTCATCGCCCGCGAACCATTATTCCATTCGCGATCTCGCAACCTAAAATTCTAAATCTCACCAATTTTCTGTCTTATTTTGGTCTGTTTTTTTTTTACTTTTTGAAGATTAAAAAAGTTTACAGTACATTTAGAATTTCATAAAAGTCTAGATCCACTGAAGTACTGCTGTATTATGATTCTTTACTTGAAAACTTATTCCCGTAAAATCTGATTTTTTTCTGGGTAAAGAGTCGCTCAGTTTAGTGGCAAAATCCTTGTTTTTCAATTCTTGTAATGTTTTTTTTTTCTGTTTCATGCATTTTTTGTCTGGGTTTCAATTTTATATTCACTTTCCTCTGTCCTGTGTATTTTTTTGTAAAACAGGCTAACTTTTACATTGTTTAGTTAATCCATTGACTAAATTAGTTGATTTTCTAGGGTTTCTTTGCAATTGAAATTCATATTCAGACATATATAGACTATATTTTTACAATAAATAAGAAAAATGAATTAAATTTGTCATGTTGTTGGTCAGTCCTTGGAGTACATTTTTCAAAGTTGTTAATGTAAATTTTCATGTGTCACAGCTTGAATTTGTCAATTTTCTCGTTTTAGTTGGTCGTAAGTTTAGTGTTTTAATTTGCTTTTGAGTTTTATTAAGTCCTTTAAATGTTTTTTGACCGATTTATCCCAAATTTTGAGAATTTTCAGATTTGAGTCTTGTAAACATAACCTTACTTTTTGGAAAAATCAATAACCCAGATATTTATGTTGACTCTTTTTTGTTGCGAATAACTCTTTAAAATCATTTTAAAAAGTTTGCACGTAACTCAAGATGGGTTTTTGTATATTTCGAGTCTTTTTATTTATTTCCTTTTTCTTAAAACTTTTTCATGTCAGATGTTACTTGAATAAAAATTCATGTCGTTGACATATTTTTGAAATTCAGAACATTATTGACAAATTTAATCACGAACTCATGCGGAAATATTATTTTTACTCATTTTCATACTTAAAATGTTCATATTTTTTATGAATATGTTGAGTTTTTAATATTCAGGATGCAATTATAAATATTGATAAACATTGCTTTTTTAAAGGTTAATTCAGTGTAAATATTAATTTTATTTCTGGAATATAATCAAATTTTTCATAAACGAATGTACATTGGATATTTAAAAAATTATTTGCAATAAAAGTAGTTTAGTTGTGACTTTTGAAATTGGTGTCATTATTCATGTTTCTATTTTCGATTTCTGAAAATAGGCGAGTTTATAACAATCAACGAATTGGTTTGAGTTTTATATTTTGTGAAAAATGGTAAATATATTTTTTAATACTTTCCTAAGTTATAATAATAATTGGTGAATAGGAGATGTCTTTTTGAATCGAGGTTTGATTAATAATGTATAAGTTATGGTTTTTTAAATTGATTTAGAACGTTAAATATACTTTTGTCCTGGATGTTGAATTTAGCAATATATTTGCATTAAAACTTCTTTTTACAGAACGCAAAGTACAGCAGTTCTAAGGGTGGCTATTCCTCGTCGACAACGTCGGATAGTCGTTACGAGGGGCGGATGCGTGATTCCCCGAATGGCAACTCGTATAGTCCAGCCGGTAGTTTGGGAATGGGAATGGGTATGGGGGCAGACCGAGACAGTCCACGTAATTACGCCAGTAAGCCTCTTTACAAGAAGGAGAGAGAAAACAGAGACTACAAGTTATCCTCCTCTAGGGACAAGTATTCCGGTGAGATATTTAGTGTTATGTATTTGATCTTGATTTTTATACTTTTGACTACTTGTCCCAGAATTCTGGACGAAGTTTTATATATTCTCGCTATTTTTTCACAATAATTCTATTGGAAGTCGTTTGATGTTTCCCTTTTTGAATTGAAGATTTCATTTATAATTTCAAAAAGAACGACTCCATTTTCTATATAAAAATAGTGTTGTGTCTTAACGTTTTCAGCTGTAAAATTCTTGCTTGCGTATGTGTAGATTGTGCACGATCTCCAAAAGACAAGAGGAGCCGCGAAAGCAGGGATTCAGAACATAGGACCAATCATGATAGGAGCAGTGGAGAAGTGAGTGTTCAATTAATTCTTAGAAATGACACTAAGCTCTTCTTTCCTCTGAATTTAGTTTGTTGCAGTAACACCATCCTTTTTGTTTTTGTCTAAATTTAAATATAAAAAATGACGTTTCTTCAAAGGACTAGAGGATAACTTATTAATGGTCCTGGTTCTTGAAAGTTTCATAAAATTTTTGACTTTTTTAAAATGAAAGGCTAAAGTCGAAAATTAACAATTTCCTATATTTTATAACGTTTAAGAGTGTTAGAATCAAGTTCTAGCCTCGAAATGTATTGTCTTAATTTTACACAACAAATATTAGAATTAGGTATATTTTCGCTCTGTAAATGCATTATTTTCGCAAAAAGAAGTATGGTCGTAGAGCGAAGTAATATGTCTTTTCATATTTTTCGCTTAAAACGAAGAGTTCGAAATTTAACTTCCAAATTTAAACTTTTCATTTTACCCAAAAATGGAAAATTACGAAATCAAATTTTAAGATTAGAACTTGGATCCAATACTCAATACAATCAATTCAATACAATCTGAATTTATTTTACCTTTTTTTTTTCTCTATGATTTTCGATATTTCATTCATTTCTTCTCTGTTATTAATATTCTTAACGTCTAATAAATCAATCAAATTCTTATTGGCAAATAAAGGATATGAATATATAATATTTCGTTTTTTGTTTCGTTAGATTCTGCATCCCATAAAAATATCTTCAAACTCGTCTAGAGAATCGTCTTCACAGCGGAAGCCGACACACAATTCGTGTCAAGTCAGTTTTTAAAATTGTTATTTAGTTTTTAAGCAATTACTGAGTTTAAACAATTGTAAATAATTATTGAGAAAATCTGAAAATAAACATAAATTTTATGTTTAGGATAAACGTGGCGATGAACGAGGAGGAGCCATGGAACGAACGGCTAGGTTCGGCGATTGGTCCGAGCATATGAGTTCATCAGGAAAGAAGTATTACTACAACTGCAAAACGGAGGTTTCACAATGGGAGAAACCAAGAGAGTGGATTATTCGGACAGATAGTCGCCAACGCCAATCCAATGACTACTCTTCCAGGTCAAGTAAGTCATTTCTATCATATCCTCTTCTTTATTTATATATTTGCTTTATTTACTAATACTAACTTTGCTGCAGGTCATGATAAACATTCCAACTCGCGATCAAACAGCGGTAGTGGCAGTGGTGTGCGAGATGGCAAATCCTCGCGGCAAACTGAAAAGCGCGAATATTGGGTCTCATGTGGTAGCAGCGGTGGGAACAGTAGTCGAGACGATATCTCGTCGCGAGATCGAGAACGAGAGAGAGAAAAAGAACGAGAACGGGAGCGAGAACGGGAACGTGAGACCTGCAGGGAGGAGGTGGGAGTGGAACGTCAAGCCCAGGACATGGATATCTCGCCCGGCGATTCCACGCCCACCTCAGAAGCTTTAACGTCTAGTGTTCACGATCAAATGCCTCAAGGGCCGGTACTTTTAGCTACTGGTGAGTTCATAAAAAATGCACCAACCTTGTGCTTCTATGTTAATCTTTTAGTTTACTTTTCTAGATTTCTAATATGAGCGTCTAATAATACACATATATCTATTAATATTCCATGTTTTTCAGCGTTACCTCGGTTAACATCACATCCTTCAATAACACCTCAAGTACCCACAAAGTTAAGTTCTCCAACGCAACAACATGGAAACAGTAATGCTCCGGGGCCGCCGGTGTCACTCGCAAATTTACCTAGAATTCTTTCACAAATTACGGGCCACAAAGAGCAGCCTGACATCACACCTCAAAAGGCTCTTCAAACAATTCAAACGGCGATTATGTTGTCTAGGCAGGTAAGAAAGAATGATAAAGTTCTAGATTAAATAAAGTGAAACTGTGAAGTTCCTTAAATAAAATAATATATGAGAAATAATTTAGCAATCCGGAAGTGGAGATCGAGATCGAGACCGTGACCGACTCAACAGTGCAAATGATGTGATGGCTCCACTAAAAGTGGATACCAGTGGAAATGTAACTAGCGAGGGACCACCAACTCCCACGCATTCTGAGACTCAGGACTGCATCGATGTTCGAAAAAGTAAGGACAAATTCCAGAAACTAACTTTCTTAGAATACTTGTTTTACCAAAAATTATTAATACTGTTCTTTTTTAATTAAATAACGTTTAGTGTCAAGTCCTGGAGCAACGAATTCAATTGTTCAAGGTCTCAGTTCGCTACAAGGACTAAGCACATTAGGTTCTTTAGGAAGTTTAGGAAGCTTAGGAAGTTTAGGCAATGGAGGCGGTTTGCAGGCATTGTCCAGAGTACAACCACCCCTTACGCCTTCCCTTACGCCTTCACTTGCAAATCATTACCGAGAGGATTTGACGCAACATGTGCGTGCTTTTCCTGCGGACATTCTGGAAAAACAGGTACTTGATTCCAGTTCAGTCTTCTTTTTTTTTCTGAAGGACAAATTGTTCATGTTATCTTAGAATATAAAATTACAAATTACATTTGGTTTATTTATTCGTGGTTTCAGGCGCAAAAGCTTAGCGAAGAAGCACATACAATGGGTAGTTTACAATGCACACGCGTATCCGCAGAGTTAAAAACTGCGCGATCTTTAGTCAGGTTGACAGAAATTCAAGCGACGTTACAGGAACAGAGGTGAGTTTCGTTACTTCAATAACTTTATATTTTTTTATTTACAATTTAAATTTGAAGAGTGTACTATACTTTAGAAGCCCACCAATAGACGGGAAAAATATATAATTACATATAATATTTGTTAAGGAAAACGAGAAGTTCAAATGTTGAGCTTTGAACTTGAAATCAACATTCTTAAGAACGTGAAGAGCTTCCAACTTTTTATCAATCCTCTAAACTTGTTAGAATTGTAAACTGAGCGTAAGAACTGGAAATAAGTTCGAACAGTATTCATTTTGATTTAAAATTGAAAGTAAAAATTACAGAGTAAACTTTTAAAATATTTTTTATATGTTCGATATTAATAAGTGCTTCTTTTGTAGGATATTATTCCTTCGTCAGCAAATTCGGACGCTAGAGGAGCTGAAATCCCAAAATTCCTTCATGTCTGATGATTCTTAGTGTAAGGGACTTTATAAAATAATTATTACAACCTATAATTAATTCATAAAAAATAATAAAAACATACTAATTAATATTCTCATTAATATTGAATAATTAAGATTGAACCTAAATTATAATATCAATGATAGAAGTGATATAAATAGTGAAATGACTGGGCTATCCGGAGGGGCTCGGGCTGTAAGCGATGTGACAGCCAATGAGTCTTATAATAATTAATTAGTGAATGCGCACCTCTCCGAGACTGTGCGGCCTATCCAAGACACTTTCAGTCACGACACAAAAAAAAGAACACGTAAATAGAAAAAAAACGAAACAATTTACTTCGAATTGTACCAAATTGTATATCTGAATCTGATCTTGTCCACATCGTCTTGTATTACCTATGTTATATACGTGTCAATGTTTCATATCTCATGATTAAGTGGCATTTTAAACGATAGTTGAATGATCATCGGTTCTGTTGTAAATCTCGAAATAAAAGTCATGCCACAAGTTTTAATACAGTTCTTCATTACAGCTATTATCGCGCGTGTGTGCTCTCATAGACCTCTCGTTTTCATTTCTCGACTCTCTCGTCCATTTGACCTTGCGTCATGTACATATTATCTTGTACAGAGTACAGAAGTAATGATATTGTAAATAACAAATCTTAGCGGGAGAGAGAGAGAGAGTCCATCGTGCGAATATGAGGTTTTAAGCGCATTTCTTATGGTAGAAGTAGACGTCTTTTTTATACGAGTGCTTTTACACGATAATTTTATGTCTTTTGCAATATTGACGTGCGTCCTTATTTTCTATGAAGTTTCCTTTTATGCGACTTTCAACCGAAAATGCAGAGCACTTGTATTAGGCCTTGTGGCAAGTGAAAAATATTAATTGGTCACTGTATTCAGTATTTATTGAGCTTTTATTTCCGAATATAATGTTTAAACCGAATGATCTTGATTATTTATTTCCGCGCTTATACGCATCCAGATTTTCTCTAGATAAAATACTACCAGAATACTACTTTATTATTTTATTAGTTATTTTCAGTTTTAGAAAATTAGATTAGATTCTGTTAGATTTATCTTTTTGTTCTTATATGTTTTAAATTAAAATTTTTAACCTTATAATTCAGAAAGTTCTGAACTTTATTATATTAAAAAATTTTAATTTATAATTCCACAAGAAAATTTCTCAACTTTTTTTAAATACAACTAAAATACTAATATGTTTAGCTTATATTTACATATTAATTGCGAAAAACAAAAATACTATAAGGATCAGAAGAATGAGGAGTATAATAATAATAGATAATAAACAGAAATATAAACTTCTCACGCATCGTATATTTGATTGAGGAACTGTCAAAGAGTGAGTCGACTACTTAGAGAAATTGGAGAGAAATGAAAAAAAAGAAACATCGATTAACATAATATTAATTACATATTTGAAGAAAAAAAAGGAAGAAATACATCCAAGTATTTCAGCGTAATTTATTAAACTTCTTACATTTTTTCCTTTCTCGAATTTCCGTTGTTTGTTTTCTTTTTTTCCCTCATTTTACGGTATGATCCAAAGAATTTCTATTACGCTAGCGCAATTTTTTATATTCCTATTATTCGATTTGTACACGTCGTACTTATACATACAGTATATAAAGGAAAGCAAAAATAGAAAAAGGACCTGCGAACAAGTCGTACGTCAGTGTGCAAGGATTGCAAAATTCTTTGGTCCAAACCTCCGTACGCTAGGTGGTAAATGTTTTTCCTTAAAAATCAGTGGATTTTCTGGCTAAATGATAAAATTACTAACGAAAAATAATCAACGTTCGACATTAACTGGTTGTATCGTACATTCTAGTATCGGAAAACATTATCAGTACAGAGAAGGATAATTGTGAGAATAATAATTATAATAATATTAATCTAGTACTCTATAACGTGGTGTTTCTCGACGAGGACTTATTTTTTTTTCCTAATCACCTTCATTGCGCTAAATGCACCGATAGTCAATTTTGAAGATTTAAAGAAGTTTCATTTCTTCTAATTCTTCTCACGACTATCGCTCGTAATAAATAAAACTAGTTCACAAGAAATAACGTCGCTCAATCTCAGCGATTGTACGTGGCACGCAATTAATTTACAAAGTCAACAAATTATCACTATAATAATTACTATAATAATTACAATCCCGTCGAGAAACATCAGTCAATTTTTTTAGACGTTATGTACCATTACACCTCGCGGAGACGCTTCAGCGTTTTCCACAGCACCAGAAGCATACAGTGAACATTCTCCCAAATATTACTTTAATTAGTTACAATCAGTCATTGGATTTATTTCATAACAAACTCTCTTTTATATGAATAGTGCTCTATCGATGCACCCTTTGCGAAAATTCATATTGATTCAGTATCGTATGCGTTTCGATCGACTCTAAGATCGTAATAAGGCCTCTGATTATGCGATGCACTTAATCCAATTATAAAATCTTCGGTGTCAAAATTATCAGATATCTCTGCTTTCAGATCATTTCAGAACATCAGAATTTCAAGATCTTTTTCAATTTCGTCACCGAAGTCTTTTTAAGAGTGGAAAATTTACAGTGTTAATGTTTATTATTCGTTTCTGAGTGACTTTTTAATTTAAGTTTCTATATTATAAACGTATTACAATGGAGAGTACAAAATGCTACAAAACAATTCCAATACGCTTCTTCGAGCAGTCGATTATGATTCAACGTCGCGTGCACGTGATGCGCTTTTTTAAGGCCATAAAGATTTAGTAAAAATGCGATATGCAGTTCGCGCATATCGATCAATTTGGAAATTCTTCTCACCTGCCAGAGACAGGCTTTTACGGACGACACAGCCTAGCCAGAGAATGTTCACAGTGTAAGACAGTAGCACATACAAAACTCAGCGCAGCCTCACTTTACCATCAACCCATTTTCGACATTTTTTTACAATGATTCACAAACTATACTGAAAAATCGTTTTTCAGGACTATAAGTAAAGGTCGCCATGAAGGTGTAAACCCAATTATCTCCAAACAATTTTTACTTCAAAATCCTAACCAGACACTATAAGAAAAAAGTATTGTTATTCTGGAAGCAATGACTTATAAAATTAAAATAAATTCCCTTTAGTTATCACTTATCAGAAGAGTACTCGATGTGAGAGCAGATGCCCAAAAAAAAGTTTTCGTTCTCTTGAGATTTTCCATCAGCTTGACAAAGAAATTTTCTTAATTCAGTTTGCATTTCAATTTTAGATTCCAGTTATTCAAGAAATTTTATAGACAATTTTTCTCATTATATTTGATTTTTTAAAGTTTGATTTCTTCAGTGAATTGTTTTAAAAAGTTGAGATTTCTTTGTGGGGCGAGGTGATTAAGATTCGAAACAGTAAGTATCAAAAATTAAACAACGTACAGAACAATGTTTAACAAAATTTTTTCGTACCTAAATATCTTTTTATGGCAAAGGGTGAGTCGTGTGCCGAGTTATTTTTGGCCACTGTCAATTTGAATTAAGCCAACACTAGAGACATAACATTACAGCTAGCTTAATTTTAAATAAGAAGTGGAGGGCGAACGACTCTTACGCCTCTACACATTGCCTAACTACTCTCTGCCTCTGGGACTTCTAAAAAGAATGTGTGCGACTCTCCATTACCCAAATTTTTCCTGATAGATTCTAAGTCTTCCATAAAGTATAATCACGCAGATTGCATTTGCACGTTAAATTTCAAGACCCGCAAGTTTATTTTCAAAAAGATTAATTTATTTTGATAATGTCTTTTGTTTCAGCTTGGATTGTTTAAGGAAAAAGAATCACTCTATACTTTAAAGCAGGAAATAAATTTTAAAAAGATTCTGATTTAATAATTAAAATTATTTTAAAAAATGAAATATTTATCAATTGCATTCCTTCAATTTAAATACACGCTGCCTAAATAATTCAAAACTTCAATATTAAATAAAACTTTCATGATGTGTTTAAAATTTGATAAAATTAATTCTAGTTTTTACAATATATACAGAAATTTTTGAAGACTTTCATGATTCCTCAGAAAATAATTCTCCTTAAAAAATTCTTCTACTTAATTTAACGTATACACAATGCGATAAACTTCCAAATATTTCAGGAAAAAAAGTATATTAAAAAAAGTACTTTTTTTCATCAGAACATAATTTCTTTTGAATGAAATCCATCAAAGAATAATCAGACTGAAATTTGGTAAAATTGTTTTCCATGGGATTTAACATAAAAAAATAAAAACTTAAAAAAATGTTGAGTTACAAGTAAAGCTTTATTCAAATTAATTAAATTCGTATCATATTGACATTTAGATCGACTTATATCGTATAAATGTAAATCGTATAAATGTAACAATATGCAATCTTATTTACTTCTTTTTTTTTGTTCGCGCGCAGATAAAAATTAAAATAACTGAAATCGTTTCTCCTATATTAAATGAAATATAAAAGAGTGTTAAGGTTGATTATAACCAACTGATGAACGACATAATAACGCCTAAGTAAATCATGAGCGTTGGATACGACGCGAAAAAAAAAAAAGATTTAAATATAGTAATAGTCATTTGATATTAAGGTATACCCACATTTGCAGAATATACAAAGTTAATATTACACACCCTACTCATCACCAAGATGAATAATACATATTTTGTATCCTGAATAAGGACCATCAGTTAAAGAAAAAAAGAATAATAAATTAGCAAGTGTGCAATTCTGTTCTATTTTAAACAAGAGTAAGAGTTCGTTTTTAGAAGCCCCGTGATAATTGAATTGTATTTTTTAAGCGCGTTTTTCTGTCGCGACGCTTTAATTTCACTCATCCTATGATAAAATACACAGCATTCTTACATTAATCGTCGATACGAGTCTAGCAAAATGGCATTCAGTAATTATTCTCTTATAGGATAATTTCCTAAGTAGATATAAAAAAAATATACAATTTCGAGTAAACAGTGGAAACTTCCCGTAATTGTGTCTTTGTACTGTCCGAATGCCATTTTCAATAACGTATATGTTACAACATCCGCGTATCGGCGCCACAGAGATTGTAGAACCGTTCCCGAGATCCTAGCTAAAATATATAATATATATAATATAGTAAATTTTTTTCTGAGTTTATGTGCCTACATGTTAGTGGAATTCCACTGATATACAGTCGTTTCACGGTACTCATAACTTGAAGGATTTAGAAATACATAAACTATGAGAGGATTTTCCTGTTCCTCTCGAGGAGCAGCGCTTTCGAGACTTGAGAAAAGTCCATGTGTTAAAATTTCGAGGTTTCAAACTCGACGTTCAAACTTGGAATCTAAATGTATAGACGAGCTGTCTCGTGTACCAGAGGTAAAGAACAGATCAGTCAAAATAATAAACAAAAGGTCCGATAACGGTCACGAGACAGAGGGGAAAAAATTATGAAGCATTTTCCCGAAAGCGAAAACTCAGTTGTCGCGAGCAATATGAAGGACTTATACTTACCTGAGCAGGGTGTGATGCTTCCGCTACGTTGATTGCACTTGAATCTTGCAGCAGTTCTTTTGGGTGTCCTCGAAAACAAGAAATAACACTATTTCAGCAAATCGGCCAAGTTTGCTTTGTTACATTGGTGCACTCAATCTTCATATCGCAAGTTCCGTTAGTAGCAAGGTTGTGGTCACTATGCTGTTTCGACACTGCGTAGCATTTTACGGCTAAACTGGCTTTACGTACGTCAATCTCAAAACATCGTCTGTTGCTATGATATAATTAAATAATTTATAATTTACAAAGTTCTTTCTCTTGCTCAATCTAGCGTACTTTCATTCGTATCTGGCCCTTAATTTCCTTCCCATTCTTTTTTCTATATCTGATTCTAGTTCTCGCTTTCGTTTTCACCCTCTATCTCTCTTTCTTTCTCTTTCTCATTTTGGAACACAAGCGGTTGTACTCACAAGCACGAGTCATCAGCACATAAATATAATACAAAAACTGCTTGGCGTACCACCAACTTAATGCGATCGGTTAAACCAGGATCTTTGTTAAGTTCATTACGAAAAAAGCAGATCCATTATGAGGGAGCTTTGTAGGCGCGGACACAGAAGAATACACGCACCTGGCCGCACAAATAATTTACGCCGAATCTTAGAGACGCCTCGTCTATCGTGGTGTCATTCTTCTCCTGGCTGTTTTGATCTTCCGTTGGGGTTGAGACTGTTGCAACTGTGGCGTAGCACTAAGAACAAATAGAAAGTAATTTTAGTCATTATTGTAATTCCCAAGAGATGACTCCGCACTTTTATTTTAAACTTTTGCTTATAACATTACAGATCCAACAGCATTTTTTAAAAATAAACTATCTCGAACTTATCCTTTGTCAGAGTTATTTGAGTTTTCAAAAAACAGCATAGCAAAATAAGCGGAGTCTCTTTATCGACAAAATGTGAATTTCTTAAATATTTTATCCTTTAAAATTTGTATAATAACGATTGAATTTCAGTTTTACTTACTTGAACGCTTGTGGTGCGTTTCCTCCCGTAAAGTTGAACGACACTGCATTGGGAGCATTGAAATTAAATCCACTATTCGGTTGTGCTGGATTGTTCGGTGCAGGTTGTTGAGACTGTAAAGAATAAAAATTAATTTGATGGTGATACAGAATAAATAAAAAAAAAAAAGTGCCTGAACAAATTAATACTTAAGAGAACAAAAAGAATTCACTTCTTTGTATTATTAAATCATTTGAGTAATAATTCTTTAATAAACATAATTTTTCTACTACTTGAAAATTACTTTTCTCAATAGTATTTCAAAGTTTTTCATTTTGAAAATCTAATTTATGATAAAATTTCAAAGATCAAAGGATCAAAAAAATTTTGTTGAAAATTCAATATGTAAATTAATGACTAAAAGACCAAAAAGATATAAAAAATTTTTTAATTTCCTTTATAGGTTTCTAAAAATATTAAACATAAATTTTTAGTTTTACTGCCGACGGATAAATTTGTAGAAAAGGTTATTAAAGAAAACTAAAAAAAATCATTTCTGCAATTTAATACTGAAGTTCTTTTATAATTCTGTGTACAAAATAAAAAAAAAACAAATGAATGGAAAATGTTAAAAATACAAGTACAGCTTACAGAAACAAGATTAAAAGAATTTAAATACATATTTTTAAAAAACGAAAGCTGTTTTTTCCTCAGTTTTTCCTCTCTCCAGAAAACAGCTTTAATTCAAATTATACGGTTATACGACTTCATTTTGCAAAGAAAATTTAACAATTATACATTTTCAAGTAGCATTTACTAGAGTGTTGAGACTCGACCGCCTCAACTAATAAATGTATTTCCAAAATTTTTAAAGCAATTCATTTAAATAACTCTTATTCTAAAGAATAAAGATTAATACTATAAAGCAATTTTGTTCAACAAGTATTAGAATTAGAATTAGGTATACTTGAGCAAGCTGACGACATAATTTTACTAGATCCCTAGTAATATTTAACATCTGATTATAGGTTTCGACTTTTACCCAAACGAATAATAAATGAAATAATATACAGTTAAACCTTGAGAGGGGGGAGGGGACACTCAAAATATTATAAACGTACCATTCCACCGAAATTAAATCCTCCGGATGGAGCGGTAGGTGCCGCGGCACCGAAGCTAAACGCTGTATTGGAAGCCCCTGCTCCTGAGAAAGGTGTCTGTCCCTGAACCAACCCTGACTGCGTAGGTTGTGCTGATCCAAACAAAGGCGTCGCCGAAGATGCATTTTGTCCAAAAGCTGAAGGCGCCTCCGGTTTTGGAGAATTAAACGAGAAACTTGGTTGGGCTAGTGTAGCCTGTGTCGTCGCATTAAACGAGTTTCCTCCGAAAGTATTTGGAGCTTGTGTTGTGTTTGAACTTCCTCCAAAGCCAAACACTGGGGGTTTCTGCACAACAGGCATTGAAGTAGAACTTCCACCAGCAAAGTTAAATCCACCACTCGCTGGTTGAGAAGATCCAAAAGTGAACAAATTCGTACTTGGAGCCGCATTGTCACTATCACTCGGTGTCGATGTTGGAAAAGCATTCGAGATCGCAGGAGTACCAAAACTGGCAGTAGAACCACTACCGAAAATGGGCGCCGAGTTACCAAAAGGCGATGCCGTCGTGGAAGTTCCAAAAGATGGAGTTGCTGGTGTAAAAACTGAAGTTTTATTGCTGTTTCCAAAGATGGGACTAGTTTTATCAGTTACCCCGAACGACGGAGTTTTCATTTCAGATTCACTGAAAGGTGGAAGATTTTTTTCCTGCGCACGAAAAAGAGGCGTCTTCTCTACAGCTCCAAACGCTGGAAGAGAATTTACTTCGCTGCTTCCAAAGAGTGAGGGTGTAGTTGAAGATCCAAAAATAGAAGCTGATGTTGTGCTAGGGAAAGAAGGAGGCGATACCATAGCAGCAGTAGCAGTTGTAGTTTCGGCAGGTTGGTTTCCACCGAAGGAAAAGGTTGGACTACTTGTAGATGGAATTCCGAAGCTGGGTAAGGTTGCAGGTTGTGATTTTTCATTCTTATCCGAGAAGCTGAAGGTGGAATTACTGAAGGGTGGAAGACTCGATGCTACCGTCGTTGTGGTTGCGGATGAAGCTGTGGTTGCAGGAACACTGGTTTTAGATGTGAAGGAAAAGCTTGATGGTGAGGTAATGGTTTGACTCGTTGTCACGAACGAGGAAAAGGGAGAAGCTATTGTCGTGGAAGTTGTCTGAACAGAAGGTAATGCTGCTTCTTCAAAAGTTGGTTTCTTCGCTTGTGGATCATCCTCTGCTGGTCTGTTAGATTTAGGTGACCCGAATTTGAAACCAGATGCAGAGGCATTCGTAGTTGCTGGAATTGCTGGAGTGCTAGGAACTCCAAAAGAGAACTTCTCAACCACCACAGTCTTGTCAACTTTTTCAATGTTATCAGTGTTCTCAGTTTTCTTCTCATCTACTCTCGGAATTCCAAAAGTAAAAGCTGGTTTGTCGCTTTCGCTTGACTTATTTTCTGCTTTTGTTATCACATCAGAGCTCTTAAACTGGAAGCCAGTTGCGTTGTCGGTATTCTTCTGTTCGAAAATAACTCCTGCAGGTTTTGGCGCTTCAGTATTTTTGTCAGTCTTTGGAATTCCAAATGAAAACTGTTCGACATTCGTGACTTCAGAAACAGGTTTGTTCCCAAAGACAAATCCACTTGTAGATTCTGTAGGTTTTGCGTCGGCCTTCTCAATGCCGAATTTAAAACCGCTATCTTTAATTGGTACACCGAAACTAAACTGAAGAGAGGATGATCCACTACTCGAAGTCGATTTTTGTGTTCCTGGTTTCGCAGTAGTGCAAGCGATACATTCTACGGCTTCAGCTTTGTTTGAAATTAAACAAGAATCGCAGGTCCATGCACCAGCTGATTTCTTAAATTTGTCTCCAAATCCTTGTAAGGATCCTTGCATTGTTTCTCCTGGTTTCTTGAGACTGGCGTTACTGGTTCCTGGTTTAGCAGCTTTACAACAGGGACAAATAGTTGCTGTGTCTGCATTTCGAACCATACAGCAAGGACATTCCCAGGTGATTTTCGGTGCTTTGAATTCTTCCGTGGATGTATTGTTGAGTAGCAAAGTATTACCTTGGTTGACTTCCTTTTTGGGACTTCCTTTGGACGAAGATTTAGCTGTGTTGCAGCAGGGACAGGTCATAATGTTCCCGTTATTTCTCACCATACAGCCTGAACATTCCCACGAATCACCAGCGGGTTTGAACTTCTTCAAAAGATCTGAGTCCTGTTTAGTAGGTTTAGTTGCGGGTTTTGGAGTCGTGCATGAAACGCATTTCTCTTCAGAATGTTTATTTCTGACCATGCAGGCATTGCACTCCCATTGGTCGGTGGGCAATTTGAATTGAGAACCGAAGCAATCGTTCTCGACGAGTTTAGTATCGGCTCTAGAGACTTGAGACACTTCCTCAGCCTTAAGTCCCGGTTTGGAAGATTTACAGGAAGTGCAATGCGTAGTATTGTTGTTTCTTATCAAGCATTCGCTACATTCCCAACTCTCTTTATGGCTTTGTATTGAGTTTAGAATTGCGACCTCTTTCGTTGATTCAAGCGATTTTCTTTTATCATCTGAAGTAGAGTTCTTTTCACTTTCACTTTCCTCAGTCTTCTTACGAAGCTCATTCAAAAAATCATTGACACTTCCTGATTTAAGTTCACTAGCAACACCCAACACGGTCGGTTCTTTAGTTTTCTCTTTAGTTTTCATTCTTTCTTTCGGTCTGGGAGCAGTCGAACTACACCACATGAAGTTTGGTGTGGACGAGGAGTTAAGGATGGATGAATTTGAGTCGAGACTAATCGTTTTTGAGGTTTCCAAGTTGTTGGACAGACCTTTCGTAACTTCGGCGACATTGAGTGGATTGCTGAAGGTGAAATCATTGATAGATTTGAGTGGCTTCGCGGTGTCGGTCACTTTAATGGGACTAGCAAATTTAAAGGAATTTTCTTTATCAGTGTTTCTATCGTCTGCTTTGGTGTACTGAGGTAAAGCAATTTCGAATCTTGGTAGAGTTGAAATGGGCAATGCTATCGTTGGAAGATTTAGAGGCTCCACAATGTCTTCATCCAGTGGATTCTTTTTTGATTTCGCTCTGAGCTTTCCGTGAAACTTAGGATCATTGTCCGAATCAGTTCTGAAAATGAAAATAGAATTTGAGGGTCAAAAAATAAAATTAAAAATACATATTGTTTACTTTATGGTAGACGAAACGAGTATTACCTGAGACGATATTCAGAAGGCGCTGTCAATGGAGGTCCGCTGTGTGCAGAAACAATTTGTCTTGCAGCAAGCGTCGTGTCTTGTAATCGCTGCCGCCTTCTGATCTTCAATAAATCTGGAACTGTCGGCACAGTGAGCTCTCTAGTCATGTGACGTAGACCAACTCTCGGGTATCCTAAGATCGAATCTTCCCTTGATCGTTTCCTGCCACTTGAATTCATCAAGTTTGTCGCGTTCTTAATTGGAATTTTCTTGGCATCCAAAATTGGCGAAGAGAAATGTTCGAGGGCCTCCAATATCCTCTTTGCGGTTTGACTTATTCCGGAAGAATCGACGTTTGCA
This sequence comes from Synergus coniferae, assembly GCA_032164275.1. Classification (NCBI taxonomy): domain Eukaryota; kingdom Metazoa; phylum Arthropoda; class Insecta; order Hymenoptera; family Cynipidae; genus Synergus; species Synergus coniferae. Next base: position 2,055,850 of record JAUEJJ010000045.1, on the reverse strand, counting down.
GTGTTAGAAGGTTTCACTTGGACGTTTGTTCTTCTAGGAATTTTGAGCTTATACTGAAAAATAAATTCATAACATTCATAACAATTAAATAATCTAAATAACCTTTAGAATCCATTTTTTTAAAATACTGATTAAATATAAGTTACAAAATTTACCTCATTGTTAGAGTTGAAAAGAGTGCGACCACGATTGTAAAGACCAGCGGCGTTCGCTCCTCCAAATGTTACATTGCCGGAGTAAAATGGAGACGAGAGAGATGGTGAACGTTCCAGTGTGTTGCTCATTATTGAGGAATTAAAACTAGGCCTACGATTACTAAGGGAATCTCTAGTATTCGTGTCCAGAAATAAAGATCTTGGTGACTGTAGATGATTTGCTAAAAATTAAAATATGAAAGGATGCAGATAAAGTTTCATATATAAGAACTTGCAATAAAAATACAAATGAAATTAGTTGAACGTACTGTAATTCAATTTATCATCAGCAAACCTCTTCTTATTGGTAAAAGAAGAGGCAAAGCTCGTGTTTGATGGCGCTTCTTGTCTGTTGTTTTGTGGAATAAGAGAACTACACCCACTAGTACTTTCGCTGGATTCAGAATTATCATCTGCTCCGTTAATAACCCCATTGTCCTGAATTGGAGTAAGTGAATTTAGATCAGACCTTTGTGAAGACACACTTCTGACATCGCTTTGGATAGCTGGAGTTGAAGATACTAAGCGACGAACACCGCTGGGCCCAGCTGCCAATGGCTCAAGGAAATCCTCATTCTACGATAAAAAAATTAAATGAGTTAATAAGAATCTTTCAATTACTAGGGAAGCTATCAAATACTGTATAAAGCTCACTGTTTCATTGTGGTTAGAGAATTGCTCTTTGGAACCATCTACTTTGTTGAGAGAAGATTTGTTTCTGAGTTGAATGTTAAAAGTTCCAGGGGGATGGACCACATCCATTCGTATACGTGGACGTTTTGCTGGCGGTGCTTGTTGCACTTCCTCTGAGAATTCCTCATACTCGATATTTTCAGAGTCGTTTAACATCTCTCCATTATCTTCCGAACTGTTGAACCACTTGCTGATCCAAGATCGTTGTGGGATAAGGTCCGTTACCTTTGTTGCGACTTTCTTAACGAACGACTAGAAGAAAAGGTTCAAGTCAGTAAAATACTAAAATTAATAAGACTTTTTAGTATGAGGTTTATCATTTTTTCATAAAAAACTTCCTCTACATCATATATTTCGATTTTTTCATGCTCTGTTATTTCTAAAGAAGTATTTTTTAACAAAATATTACTTTTAAAAAAAGCACACTCACAAATTATACAGTATTATATGCCAAGGAACAATATTATGGATTTAACGATGGTTTGATCCTTGTTCTATCCTCAAATATAATTTTAATACTATTTGCTTAAGTGAAACGACTAGATTTTGAGGTTAGATTTTGTAATGTTTATTGTACACAAAAATTATTAATATTAGTAAACATTTTTCCGCTTTATAATCTTTCTTTATTTTAAAAATAAGTACATCTACAGAGTGAAAAGATATGTATTTAGTTTTAATATTTATTGAGTAAACTGAAGATATTTAATTTTAATATTGAAAACTTGAAGCCAACACTCTTAAATTGTGATTTTCATAAAGGTTAAAAAAAATTTGTATCAATTAAATTTTTTAAATAAAAATTAACTTCTCATATTGATGAAAGATTTAGAAATAGGTATACAGTTTTGATCAAGTCCTTTTGCATAAATACTTTTCTCGTTTACAAGTGGCAAAAAGGTCAAAGCTAATTGCGCAATGAATCAATAAATTCGTGTGTGGTAATATTTTATTGTCCAAATAGGAAAATTTGCAGAATATTCTCCAAAGCTATTTCTTTAGTTTATCTTGCAATGTACAAGGAATATTCAAGTTGAAAACTAATAATTATTTGAACCATTCACCTAGTTATAAAATAAATCAACAAATCTGTGATATTTCTTTAATTACAGCACAATTCTTCAGTTAAATAGTTTTCAAAAATGAGCAAATTTACCCGAGATTTCATTGGGTAAAATTTTCACTAGAACTTATCTCTTAATAATATCAAAGCATTGATATGTATCATACAAATTATTATCAAAATTCATTAAAAAAAAAATTCAGAAAACTGCGGGAAATCTGACAAGAGTATTGTGAACGCCTATCTCCCTCTTGGGACATTTCAATCAACTGCGATTTACAGCATGTAGAGACACTATTATAACCAAACTTAATGAATTTCAGAATTATTCTTGGAGAGAAAATAGTATGAGAAGCATCTTGTGTATTTTTCAAAAAGATTGACTCAAGGTTAACATGCCTGAAATGCAAGAAATTGTCGTCTCACTCCGCGCAAAGATTGAGGTTATTGAATCAGCAAGCGCAAGTTTTTCATCAAGTGTACCATGACAAATACCTTTTTCCCTGAAAATGGTGATGGAAAATAGGAGAAGGATGGATATCGAAGAAATTTCAGGTCGTTAAGATTTTCTTACGGGATAATTTGAATCAACGAAGGACACAAAATGATCTTTTGCAGAAAAACAGGTTCGGTCCAGATCGGGGGTCGGGGGGATGAAGGTAAAGACGAATGCCAATGCTAAAGTACTCACGTTGTTTAAATCATAGGGCTTCGAACCGAGTGACCGCCTTCCGGATAGGTTGTTACTCCCCTTGGACATGATCGCATCGGTCACTTGTTCCTAATTAACACGCGGTAATTGATTTAGACGTAATTTCATCCCAAATTGTCACTGCTTCACCACCGCACGACTTGATCGAGGCCACGAGAGAAAATATGGCCGCCACTTCGTTCGCGCCGTTGCAAACCCAGGACAATAATCACAATAGAAAGAGAACTGTCATCTTTTGAAAACTAACTTAAGTTCCGACTTCCGGTTTCAAATTTGAAAGAACCATCTCTGAAAGAACATTTCTTAAAATAATGTACATATGTACATACCTTTCATTTGCTTTCATCGCTTTCATAATGTGAAAAAAGCGTAAAATATTAAAAATAATTATTTACAAATAATAATGAAAGATGTGCTCCCATATAATTTTTTATTAAATATTCTTAAAAACTTAACTGGATACCCCGGATACAAACAGAGATACAAATATCTTTGCTGGATATTTCGAATGGTCACGTGACTACGTAACAACATCCGTCATACATTGCGATTACGCGCCATATTTGAATATCTTAAGCTTAAAAATTGAAATGCACGTATCTAACTGATAAATTCTGTCTGAATTCTAATTTAGTAATTATTTATAATATTCGGATAATTTCGTTAAATGCTTCTAACAATTTTTATTTCAAAAAGAGCTTTTTGCAAAATGCACAGCTCAAAAAGAACAGCTAATCAGATTGCCTTTGAGAAAACAGAAATCTAAAGGTGCAGTCCCATGTCGGCAGCAGTCGGCAGAACACGTCGGCGT
>JAUEJJ010000045.1:2027768-2044591 GCA_032164275.1 Synergus coniferae | reverse complement strand
AATATCACTAATCATTAAAATTTTAAAGTTTCAAATATGAATTTGAATAAGAAAATAGAACAATTCGAAAAAGCCGAGAATTCTCAGTTGGAAGTATTCAAAGTTGTAAAATCTGAGTCTTGAATTCGGAAACAGTTTTAATGACTCCTGGTTAAAATCATAATTTCTAAAATAATTACCTTGAAAGGATCATATTCTTGATAGCGATCAAGGCTCGGAATGTACCTAACGTGCGATAAACCATTGCGATGGATCTGCTGAATGTACTCTATTGGATTCAGATTTTGTTTCTGCAGCAGTTCAATTAGATTAGGAATCTCCCTGGAGTCGAAACCACCTCTCTCTTTATGAAGTAAATAGTCAAATCGATGATCTTTTTGAGATCTTGGGTTCAAGTGTAAAGGCAAATGAACATGTTGCATTCTACGTTGTTGATGACTTCGAGCCTCTAGATATCTAGCTAGCTGCTCGAAAGTAATATCCTCTGACATCTTGGGTACAGTATCTGAAAGATTAAAATTATCTTCTTAAGAATTTATATAAACCAACCTTCATGTCTACAAATTAAATCTTTAAACTAAACAAATACTTTAAAAAATGATGTATAAAAAATAAAGAATAACAATAATAATAATAATCTTTTATAATGTTTATACTAAAGATTTTTAAACTCTAAAGAGTTTTCGAATCCTTTGAAGTACAAATCCTGCGAATCCTGAGAAAATAGATTAAGAAGAATTGAAAAGTATTTAATATAATCATAAAATTACAAGGATTTTGATTTCTTCAAGGATAGCTTAAGCATTATACTTTCAGAAAAGGTTCGCAAGTTCTTTTCTTTAAAATATTCTTTTCAAAGAAAATTTTTTTCGATTAAAGTTTGCTTTTTGAATATTTTAATAAAAATAAAAAATTCTCTAAATCTGAAAGATACAAAATAAAGCTGTAATCATATTTAAAGTGTAGAACTTTGAGCAATATGGTACTATAGAAATCAATAGACTAGAGAACATATATAGCAACAACATAGCCATCAAAGAAAGTATGAAATTTAAAATAAATAGAAAGATATGATACTATATTTTATAAACTCGATTGCTCGTGCATAAGTAATCCGATTAGGTGATGTAGTGTTTGTTAATCTCTTTATAATGAAACAAGTTGTTAGAAATTGTTTTTTTTTTCCAAAAATCCAAAAAATTACTATTTTTTTTAACATTTAGTCTGTTCCTTATAAAGGCAATTTAGATTCCAAAGCTCTATTAAGAGTTAAAACTTTAATCTTTTGTTTATAACACGTTTTAAATAGTATCTTAACAATTTTATTTAATTATATGATTCTACATTTATCAAAAATAAAAACTTAATCCTCAATTTAAATCTCATTATGAAGTAATTCCCTAAAACATAAAATGTTTTTTGCTTTCATACCATAACTTTAAGTTAATGTCTCGAATATAAAAATCCTCTAAATCTGATTTGTTGAATTGGAAATTATTTTCAAATTTATTTCTTAACCCACGTAACAAAATAATAATACATATGTACATATGTACATACATAAATCCAGAAGTCAGTATTTTCAAAACGACAGTCAATTTTTTTACCAGACTGACACTGACAGCAAAACCTGACTCATCAAGAATTTAAATCATTCAAATAAATCAATCAAATAAATCAATTCAAATAAATCAATTCAAATAAATCAATCAAATTTTCGCAGATCTTGGGATACAAAATACGTTGGAGTCAAAGGTCAACGATTTGACAATAGAAAGGGACTCAAAATACTAAAGGTCATCCAAGGGTTGAGATCTTAAATGAAAAAATGAAAAGTATGGATGAATTCTGAATGAATTTTTTAAAAAATATTTGCTTTTGAAAATTGCAAGACATATTCTCGTATCTATTCGGGTATAGGTTGATAGTGACAGAGGAGGGTTCAGTCACTGACCTTGATAGAACTCAAGTTCTCCGGTGGTGAGACTAATAAGCATTCCGAATGGTATTAGGAAAGTCGAGCGAAAGAGCTTGAATTTCATCTTCGTCATTGCACCTTTTGAACAGCATACAGCTGATATTTCCACGGCTTTATCCACACCTGTATCGTTTATGAATTGTCGGTGCCATATGTAAACGCGTCATTCATTCAGCAACCAGAGAGTTTGCGCGGTTTTACTGCTCGTAATCAATACCAGCGGCCTACAATTTCCAGCATCAGCCGCCATAAGCTCAACACCACCTTTCGACGTCTTCCACCTTCAATTGGATTTACCTTACCATCTAGAAAAATAAAATCAATTTTAGACCTAGCATACAAAAAAAAACAATTATTGAAAAAAATCTTTCTCCTACTTTGTTATTTCTTCTATCTCTTGAAGGTCTCCAAGCATCAGAACTCCAGAAATTGAATTTTAATTTAATTCTGCTTCATGACTGACCTGCTTAATCTGCGAATTAAAATAAAATAGAATTAGAAAATAATTAACAGAGGGAATAAAATTTGAAAAATTACAATATTTTTACCCAGGACATTTTTAGAGAAATTAGATTTTTTCGGAAAATAAATTAAGTGTTGCAACTCAATATAATTGAAACGTAAAAACTGATTTTAAAATGTTCATTGCCGCGCGGAAGCGGAAGCGGGTTCTTATCAAACTACAGATTACAGTATGTATTTCTGATTGGTATAACTTATCACAACTTTTATAAAACTTATTATTAATTTCCTGAAGAATTTGTATCTTTTTAACATTCCTAAAATTAACAAAAAGATATTTACCAAATTTCCGGCATGAGAGTCTCGACCTTCGCTCAACTAAACCAGAAAATATCTGAAAACGCTATAAATAAGTTAGATAAAATTTACAGGAACGGGAAAACGATTCAGCAACCCAAAATTCGATGTGCCTCCAATTTATTGTTACTGCTTCCAAATTATAATTTTATAAAATATGCATAAGACCTTTCTCTACACGCACTCGCACTTTCCTTGAGCAAATATAACTAACTTTCTCAATCCCTCTAATTATTTAAATAATTAAATAAACGACTCATTCAGGTCCACGTCACTATACACATAGTACAATATAGTCGCAATTTGAGGGGAAATTCAAAAAATTCCATTCTCAGAGGCAATACAAAAACTGATAAGATAATATACGCTAGTTTAATTATTTTGTATTTATCAAATTTATTTACAACGCCAGAATCAAATATAATACTCTGTGACAAAAAGCAATAGAAAAATTAAGGCTCTTTGATTTCAAATACTACTCCACGCGTACCTAATAATACTTAGAATTAAAGGAATGTACACTTACGCATTCATTTTAATTTTAAATAAAACATATCTACGGTACTATAACGAACAAATTAGCAATCTGGGGTGGAAAACTGATTTTCAGCGCCAGTGAATAAGTTTGGATAGACTTCTTCAAATTATTTAAAATTGAAACTTTTAGTTAAACAAATTATAGCAAAACTTCGTTTTCACTCTGTATTAAAAATTAAAATTGTTTAGATTTGAAAGTTTGAATTTCAATCCAGTATGAGAAATGCATTTTAATTTAATTGTTTACTCTATGAGCTTCACCTTGATTAATAGTGATAATATAATACAGAAAATCCCTCGTGAATTAATAAAATTTTATACCCAACAAAATTTTACCTCGCCGGTCTTAGAGATTTTCTCGAAGGGGCTCTAAATTACACATTTGCGCTTTGAGTACAATTTCTGTTTTTACTAACGAGTTAGCGCGGCTTAGAAACTGAAAAAAACATGGTTGCACATTCCGAACTTAAATGCATTTCTTCAAATAACTCCATACAAGTATAAAGCGTATTTTATCTACATTAGCAATAAATATTAGTACATGAAAATTTAGCTGGACTTCTTAAAAAGGAACGTTAATTTTGGAAATTTGATTTTTGAAAAAGATTGAAAAAAGACTTTTAAAAATCGTAATTGAGATATAATAATTAAGAAATTAAATAGTTTTCTAATTGGTTCAACACATGGCAAGTTTTGAATTTAGTTCAGTGCACAACTGCTTTTTCTAGCTCTAGTGTAATTGTAATATCATGTCAGTACGATATGACGCCAGATTTAACAGACTTAAATTATTGCTTTATCCATTTATCTCTTTTCTACTTTGAAACTCTAACTTCACGAAGAATACAAGACTTTTATTCTAATTATATCGATTACGGCAGTACAAATGATAGTAGATATGTAAAATGAAACTTCAGTCAACTAAAAATTGAGAACATTAAGAACTTAGACGTTAAATGGAATATGATTAATAATTATCATCTTTTTGAAGGTAATGCAGTTCGTGTGCTGAGATTCTCTTTAAACAAAATATCTTTGTGTATGATAATTACAAACATATGCTCTCAATATCAACATAGTTGTCCAAAAAATCTCCTAATTTGAGCTCTGCTCCCAAAAAATTTCCATGGAAAAAATATCGATGCTTATATGTTTAAAAATACTTTAAACATTTTTTATTAATTTAAATAAACCATCGATTCACTCTAAAAAAATATTTCACCCCTAATACCTAATTTTTACAATGAAGGAATGTATCCTAAATTTTGGTCTAAAGAAATTACAGATATTTCTTTTCATTAGAAATTTTTTGAGAGTGAGAATTCCAGTTTAAAAAAAATTTTGTTAACGACCTAAATCGTTACATTAGTCAACTCTCTAGTTTAGAATCTAACAAGAATTTTTTCAAATTCTTTACTCTACTTGTACACAATGACACGTCTGAACGTAATATACACAAAATAAATTGGTAGACATTTATATACACATACGCCGTATGTACATGCGTATATACACGTATATGTGCATATATTATATATGAGTATTATTGTAGGCTCTCCTCTTCACATGAGGATTGTTCGGGGTCGCTGGTTAACGCAAAGGATAAAGAGCAAATTAATAAAGTTTGTTGCAAGCAATTTCAACTTCTAACATCTGAATAAAAGAGGAATTTGCTTTTACACATTATCCCAGATTTAAAGTTAATGACCTATGTCTCAATTTAATTCCTTATTTTGCTGACAAAATTGCTAATAAGCGAAAATGACTTGCAACGAACTTGAGACGCCTTTTTTTCATTCGCTTTTAAAATTTGCTTATGCATTGTACTTAAGCTAATATCCCGCAGAAGTTAAAAACGCATTTTTGAAATTAAAGAAATGTTATAATGAATTTCATTTCTCTCTTTTTTTACAGCCCGACTTGTTTGATTCTTTTGAAATCCAAAAATGCATTTTTGACTTTCGAGAAATTTAGTTAGCTAATATTGAATTTGAAATCCCCACTAGACGGATATTCGTCCAGGAATAATTTAACAATAATACACGTACTCGACAAATCTTTCAGGCATCTATATTACAACTGCAGCCCGTCGTCTAGACATCTTGTGAACAAATTTCTCTACTCAAAATCACGAGTGGATGGAACAATAGTAGAATGTAAATTGTACGTACATTGAGTTTTAACATTATCATCTTCTCTGGAAGATATAAAATTCTCTTCTCAAAATAAATTAGATCTTTTATTCTCATTTTTCGTAAGTTGGAAATACTTTTTAAATTGAATAAGGAAAACAAAAATCCGTAAATCGTATACAGAGTTGAAAGCATATTCAGGTTTTTGAAACTGATACTAACGAGTTGGTGTCTTTTTATTTTTTATTTTTTTGTTCCATACACTCAATTGATTGCAAGTTTGAAAACTCGCAAGAGGGGAACTTTTCAATCAACAATGTAACATCGCTCCCGAATGTGGAAAGAGCTTTGAAATTACAGAACATAAAATTGATCCAAAGTGGACTTCGTAACTTAATTTGGTGGATATCTGCGCGGAACAATATCCTAATAAATGCAGGAGGCAAAGTAAGACGGAAAGACGGGAAAAATTTAAGCCAAGGCCCTCATAACGAATTGGAATATCTTTCAGGGATTTAACAATAAGTTACTTGAGATCCAACTCGAGTTCTGGACTCTCTAGAGCGAAAGGCTTGATACTTTCTACGACGGGCGTCTGATCCGGGTCGACACGAATACGAATTTTGTTAGTTTCTAAAGAACGAGGTAGAGTACGAGGAAGATCATCCTTATACGAAGCTGGAGTGGGAGACGTGTAGGGCACGTATATTCTAACGACGTCCGGACTGGGTTGATGAGACGTTGCACGAGGAGTCGGTAAACCACCACTACCTGAACTACCATCAGAGACATTACTCTGAGTGTCAAGGCTATTGTCGAGGGCCTGCGAGCGCGTCGCAGAACTGAATACAGAGAGATCTGCCGTGGAAGTAACGGATGTATCTGCTAAGGATCGACGTGATCCGTTAGGTGATGGCCCATCGTCTAGGCTCGGATCGAAGGAGAACTTGCTTCCTGCACACATACATAAATTTACATTATACTACGACACTATACACTTTTTAATAGGGTGGGCTAGAGTTCTAAAACTGCAATAACAAACAAGAATAACAGAGAGTTTAATTAAAGTCTTTTTGAAAATGTCAATTTCTTGTAGAGATCCTTTCAAATTTCAAATATTCCACACTTTCCAAAAACATCATATATAGGAACCAAGTTTCTTAGTTTAAAACTAATAGACAATTTTAAAAATTCTGACTAAAAATCCAAGGTTCCCTATTCCAGGCTTTAAAGTCTGGAAGCTGGAAGAAAAATTTAAATTATTGTTTCCAATTTATGAGGAATTTGAAAAATTTGTTCTAAAAAATTTTAATTTCTAGAAATGTTTTTATGAAAAAGTTCAATTTTAATAATATTTATTAGATGAAAAAATTCAATGGATTTGATTTGAATTTTTGGGATTGAACATTTTCGTTGTGGCGAAATAAAATAAGGTACTACTTAAGAAAATTAAAAATTATAGTTTTCAAAAATTCAGAATAATTAAAAATAATTTTAAAAAGTCAAATGAATTTCAAATAATGGATAAAGAATTCACGACTCGGAGCAATAAGATCGGAAATTATAGAAGTGACTAGAAAAATCTGGATTAAAGAAATGTATATTCTAAAAGTCAAATAATAAAAGTATTGCCCATTAAAGTATTTAATATATAACATTGAGATGAAGATTATTTTATATTTCACTTAACTGAAAACTTCAGAAGACTTCAGTGTTGCTTGAAAATAGAAAAATCTCTCATAGATAAAATTATATAATTGAGAAAAAAATTTGATAATGAAAATAATGCCCATTATTTAAAGTTTATTTTTAATTATTCAATTATTTTTAACTCTATGTAAAATGAACCTATAAAATATTTAATAGAATTGCGATAGTGTGCTCAGCATTCCACTCCACATACTTTTCGTTTAGTTTTCAAAAAAGACCACCTCTCGTTATTATGTTAGAAAAAAAAAAAAAAAAAAAAGCCTTTCTTATCAAAGAAGAAAGAAAGAAATGTTATAAATAAAGTGAAAGTGTAATGTCCAGTGTTAAATGTTGAAGATCGAGTTTTGCAATTAAGAACACACACATGCATATAAAGGGGAAGCAAGTTCGTATTGTTAGATAAGACTGCGATTGAATTCTGGACAATAGACGACTGATACGACAAAGGAGACATTCATGAGGGATGCGAATTGTGAAATTGTCGAGTCGAGTATAATTTAACCTCCAAAAGACTACTTTGTATTTATTTATACAAGAGTCTATGCAAAAAATGTACACCTCTTTATTAATATTATAACATATCACATCGTTAAATTACACAAAGATTGAGTCTTATAAACTGAGATGAAAAAAAATGTCGATTTGACAGTCATGCAATGTGCTTTCACCTATTACGAAAGAGGTCATGGATACAGTTAACAGCCTTTCTGCTTAAGACAGGAGCCTAATCAAAGATATAAAGTTCGAGACTGAATAAAAAAAAAATACTTCGTAAACTTACGAATTAATAACCTCAGGCATATCGTCGAGGAAGAAAAGATCATTCAAATGAGAGATCTACGCTCTTTAATTTTTACGTTACTTCTATCGATTAATTGTATCTTTCTTTACTCTAATAATCTATTGTATCTGATTGTATATTTAAAGAGTTGTAAATATCGAGTAAAAGAATAGACATGATTTATGAGTAGCGTTAAATGCGATTATACTCCGTTTTTGAGCAATTCCAACTTATCTCTAAAATTTATAAACGCGCGGTGATTCGTTCAGAGTCTTGTATTGTAAATAAGTACATTCATGTTGGAATCAGAACTGTTACTGTGAATGTCCTCCTCTGAACTTGAATTCTCGCTACTAAATGCATCGCTAGTTCTAGCACTAGAGTTAGCGTATATTTCACGACTTCGAGTGGTAAACTCACCACCAAGGCTACCGCAATTGGCTGGTTCCACAGGATTCGAGGATTCCATATTTTCCTCGATTACAGCCATGTCCCTCCGTTGTACCGTCGACTCCCGAGTCATTTGCTGAGCCTCACTGAACTCTTCGGCACGTCTTCCAACCTTCAAAAATTATACCATTTATGTTGGAGACATTTTTATAAAAGTATAACTGAAAGTCATTAAAATTTGTTTAAGAAATCCAGTTTTAACTTGAAATTCAATTTTTTCATTTTAATTAACAAATATTATCATTATTTTCTTTTGCTCTGTAGCAGTACTCATTTATTAAGTAAAATTAAGCGTAATATTTGTTGACTAAAATGACAGGATAGAATTTTAATGTTAATGCATGAATTCAACACACCCTTAATCAATTTTGTTTACAATTCAATCTTATCAAGTTATCAAACTTAGTAGAATTAAAAATATTATACATTAAACAGTTATTTTTTACACTAGGTAATGCTCAAAAATAAGAATAACATTATTCATTTTAGAAATTTTAAAAATTTTGTAATACCTTGGCATTTTTTTAGATCGTCTTGAAACCATATGTTGAAAATTCTTTGAATTCATTTAGATTCTCTTCAAATTTTTCAAAATATTTGGACCCTCCATGGAATCTTGTGAAATAATTTCAATTTTTTCGAACCGCCTTAAAATATTAATAAACTCTCTAAACTTTTTTGGAATATTTTCTAATTTTTAAACACCTTGCAAATCCCAAAAAACTTTTGGATTAGAAAACTTTTAAAAATGTTTCTTTAGATCCGAATTATATATCCCAGGAAGTAAAAACAAATCTTTCACTTGTGCTAGTTTTCCCAGGATTTCTAATTTAATTGTAAGGCTATTTTAAACATTAAAAATAAATTATTTATCGACATGTTTTGCTAGGCTTCAGTTATCAATCATCTGGCAAATATGTTTATATTGCACTAACATACCTTGCTGGTAAAAGAAGGCTCTTTAAAACTGCCGAAAGGAAGTCGAGGTAATTCGTGTGGCAAGGGAGGTCCAGGATAGTCCAATTTAGCTCGCTTGAGTTCCTCCATATTGCGTTCCATGGCAGTGACGACAGTGTCGTCATCGTAAGAAAAGTCTTTTTCTAACTTAATTTGTAAATAATTGCAAAACTCGTCTAACCCTTCCATTGCGAGTAGCGGTCGCTTATGCAATTTCATCACAGTATAAGCCATCGCTGGAAGTACGCGGTCTCCATCCAAAAGAAAAATGTCCCAGATCCTCAGTCCAAGACTCACAGGTGTCTATAAAATGTCACTCGTGAATAAATAGTAAGCTGCAGTTGATTTAAAGTATTCAATATATTAATATAAACGCGAAAATCCTTACCCTTTCTTGAAACACGACAAAGAACCATTTCAACGCATAGAGAATAGAATCGCATCCATACTTGTCGAGTTTTCGCTTCAACTTTGGAAGAAATTTATTCATTATTTTGTCATGATGTTCTATAAAGCGATTCAACTTTGGAAATCCGTCTACGTAAAATCCTGAAACATTCAAATTAACACTTGAGTTAAGAATTCTGCTTTAAAATTTCTTATAAATATGTGAAAATTTGAAACCTAACCATGCATGCTGTACTTTTTGTCCGTAAGCAGCACAGAGAGTCCCCAAAATGCGTCTTCTTCATCCATGTAGAGCAAAAGTAAGCCAGCTAAGACTGACATTCCTTGGCAATAACCAACATCCATATTGTACATACTATAGGCCGCCAAGACGTAGAACATAGACTTCTGTTTAATACTATATCTCTCTCTGAAAAATGAATGTATTTATCGCTCTTATGAAAATTCTTAATTCAGTTTTTTTGAACATATTTCAAGATCTTACCTGTAATTAATATGATCCCTATATTGTCTAGCCACGTCGGCGTCAATTTGCCTTATCTCTGTAGACCACTGACGCGCCAATTTTAACATTTCTTCATATTTACCAGCCTGTTCTTTCTTCAAATTTGTTATTCCAAGCAAAAGGGTCCACACCTGACCTCTAAACCTATCCGGAATGCCCTTGTATATCCTACGACGTAGCTTCTCTTTAGTTGCGGGGCTGTCCCACTTTTTCGTCATCTTTTCCCATTTCTTCAGCCTTTCCATCTCTGTTTGCTTTATCTTAATTTCATTTTTATCCACTTTCGGTAACTCCGCGTCACTAAGGATCAACATCATTAGTATGAGAAATAAAATTTAAATAATTTATTACAGAAAGGATCTTATTGTAAATGTTTTAACATCATTAAATTTTTAATAGCAACAAGAATCCTTTTAATATTTCTAAACTAAATATGCTATGAGAGTGAGAATCTAAACATACAGGAATGTAGTTTTATATATCTAGGAAATCAAGTCCTTAATATACATTTTTCTTTCGGAAATGAATCTCGTTTACACTAAATATTTTTAGAGATTTAATGAACTAAATAAGAAAAATCCTTTTAGCTTTTTTTGTGGCACATTTACGTACTGTATAAATCCATATCTATCAGTGGTATGATAAACCGGAAGACTTGGGTCCTCCCAAGGATCGATGTGAGCACCATTTTCTCTTCCTCGATCATAACAACTGAATATTCTGTCCCGCTCAGCAGCCGACCGTTTCAGTAGTTCTTCGTCATTCATTCCACGTGAGAATTTGTAATCAGACTCGTATACATGCCGTCTCCTTATAATTAATTTCTAGTTTTTTAGTTATATTTCACCATCTACAGGACAAAAATTCAAACGTCTTAATGATAATGTTCTCTTTTAGTATTCAGACATCAAAGATAAAGATAAAATTAAAGATATAGAGTTAATAAATTCATTACGGTATAATATCAATTAAAGACATTCAAGTAGTAGTAGTCTTCTAAATTCTTTTTAATTCACATATTTTGTAATTTTTAATAACAAAAAATCTCATTAAAAAAAGGAATATAGTAGCTGCCTAGTTTGACCATTCTACCATATATCTTTCAACTTAAATTATTTTATCTGATGACAGAAACTCTTATCACATAGTAAATATATATTTTATATCTTTATTACTTACCAATTATTATATACCGAAATTTAAATGGAAAAACTTCAATAGAAAATAAAAAATACTTAAATTTCAATAAAAACCATAAAAACTTTTTGAATCTACTATACTTGTAAAATGATTCTTCCTCTGAACCGTTATTTACAAGATTTTATGACACATATGGTAGATATTAATAGACTATTTCAAATATTTTTTGCATTAAGAAAAGTTCGAACAAATTAAAAAAAAAAGAAACCACATTTTAATTAGAACAGATACCTACAGTTATACGTAAAATAGCAAAAATGTTTATTCTGACTCAGATTGACATTAGAGAATAGAAAGTGTTTTTCACTTTTTAAAGTACATATACTTTATACTGAACGGTTTCGAGAAATTTAAGAAAAAAGGATCAAGAGGACATTTCTTGAATGAATCAATTTATTCGTTAATTGCTGAATTGGCAGATAAACGATGAAATAAATAAAAGAGGCGTAAGTGTCAAGTTGGATAAGGTTACTCACTTCTGTGAGAAACTTTGAAGACCCCAATCAAAGCGTCTGGTCCAGATGGTTACATTATTCGTAAAAAAGAATATTTCCTCTGTAACAACCACTGGATTTTCTCTGGTTTATAATCACCACAGAAACTATCTACTGAAATATGATTACATTTGCTGATCCAACACATCCGATCCCGAACTCATTACTCATTTTGACGTTATGAAATACGAGAACTACTGCTTTGAGATAAGCAAATTACATTATTTCTTAGAACGGCGACACACTCGCCCTCTGCAGCAAAGTAACTGAAACATTATAAACGCAGTTTATTCAAATTAATATAGGTATGATCCAAAGTTTTTAAAAAAGTTTAATTATTGGGCAATTAAATAATTTATGAGGCTAATTATATTTTTTTAACAGCAAAAAGAACCTTCTTAGAAAAATAAATTATTTCATTACTTTTGAAATGAAAGTCAATGAAATTTTCAAAACTTTTAAAATTAAATAATTTTTCTGAATTCTTTATCTAAAATTCTGAATTAAACAAATTCCAATCATTTATCAAAGTTTCGAAATGCTGCTAAACAGAAAAAGTTATAAATTAATAATGAAGTGTTTTGACATAAAAACTTTTTATTTTAATTGTTGTAAATTTTCAAATTTAAATATTTTCATAATATTACAATGAAAAAATAAAATATAATTAGTGAAAAGTGTAAGTGAAGAAAGACTGCCTTATATCAAAATATAATCGTTTAATCATCAGTAACGTTGACATTCCTTAATACAATGATCCAGAATGCAGGATATCGTTGGAGTAAAAACACTAGACACTTGTAATTACTATTATTTGTCCCATCACAGATTTCGCTACACCAGAACAATCTTCCGTCGTTTCTGTATTGCCGGTAACTTCGACTTTGCTTAAAATTAATTTGTGCACAACACGAAGAAACAGAGTAACAGTAACACGTGGTTGCTTTGCTTTTGAAAACTTCTCAAAAAAGGAGCACAGACAATTAGATTCGGAATACAAATTACAAATTGTAAGAAGCACTTTTGCTTTAACCATATAGTATTGCAGATTCCCTATTTTGTATAAACGCACATTTCAAAGAAAAGAGTTTATCACACCATCAACATTTCGCTATTCGTTTATACACCAAACGTTGCTTATCGATTTTTTAAAGTTCCCACTGCTCATGTAACTTTATAATGCCCATCATTCGATGAATCAGTGATGCTGGCAGTGAATTTACAAAACTTAATATTGCAAACACGTTTTATTCAAAAAGTGCCTCCAAAAGCACTCTTGACGTCAAGAATGGGGGATCACTTGACCAGTGTCATAGTTAGTGCCATTTTAGATTATTTTACAAAGTAGAAATCATCATAGAGAATAAACGATCGACACCTTAAAATAACGGACATTTGTTCTAGTCAAGATAGGAATCAAGACTTTTCAATTTAATCTAATAAAATATGAAATATAAATGTAAAAGTTTCTAAAATTAATTAAACTAAGCGAGAACGTGTTGCAAATAGAAAAATATACGTTCAAGAACATTTCCATTGTGGAAATTAAATTCTAAAATAGCAAAAATTGAATAGCTTTCTCAAACTGAGAATTAGATTATAACAAATCTTGTTAATTCAGATCAATCCGTATATCATTTGAAAACCCTGTATTTATCACTCAGATCAATCTACCTGTACAATTAATTATATCTAACGACATAGTATTTTCTCTTCATATAGTAAGTAGAAGTTCTCGTAAAAATGTTACATTTTTACATTCTCATTTTTAATTTGTTTGCTTTACTTCCAGCAGTTGCGGGTAATTTTCAACTATATTCAACAATATCCCGTCTATGTAGGCTCGCAATTGGGAATTCACTTCCTGTTGTTCCTTTAAGGCTTGCTTCATCTGGAAAAAAGTTGAATAAGTTAGATTTGGAAATTAATTTGCATACTTAATATTTAGTTTGGCGCCTGAAGTAAAATACTGACTTCAGAGAAGGTACGTGGTTCCGGATCTCTCGTCGAACTTCCATCAAGCTGTGAAAAAGGAATTATGTCAGTTCAAAATTTTCATTTATCTGAGAATTTTAGTGTTTTTAGTTTTGGGAATTTTATTACCTGGTCTCGGTTCATTCCTGCTAATAATTCTGCTGCGAGACTAGATCCCTTTTCAATGTTGTTCGCGCAAGGATTTAACATCAACAATTCACGACCCACTTGCAACGCTGCAGCCGCTTGAAGTTCATCTCGTGATTCCTCTAGACCTGAATTTAAACAAGTTTAAGTCTGATAAATTGAATAGCTGAATTTATAATTAAAATTAAATACCCAGGAATAAATCTTAGAATCCTTACTTTTGTTGCGAGCTCTCAAATGTGAAACCTCTTGTATAAGTTCATCTAACTTTTGCTGGTCTTCAAGACGTGCAACTAATTCTTCCCTAGCCGCTTCCAACATATGATTAGCTTCATTTGAACGACTCAGTGCCTGGCGTTCGAGTTCGTGTGCAGACTCTGCTTCTTTCCTTGCATCATCTAAGGAACTCTCTAGTTGACTTTTTTCTGCTTTGACTTTTTCTAACTGTTCCCGTAACCGTGAGATTTCATCCCTCAAATTGGCACTTTCAAGTTCCACTGCTTGCAGTTTTATAGAATAATTTTCTATTTGAAGCTGTCTCTCGCGTTCCAGGCGGCTACCAAATTCTCTATGTCTTCTCTGTTCAGCCTGCATACAAGAATTGGATTAGTAGAAATCAACAATTGTAAAGTACATTTACAAATTAAAAAAAAAAAAGTACTTACTTGTAATCTTTCTTCGGCTCTACTTTCAGCATCTTTTGCTGCTTCTTCTAGCATAAGTATTCTGGCCTGGAGTGTTGCATTTTCTTCCTTTGCTCTCGCATACCTCTCTTCTCCCACCGACTGGGTATCCACTAAAGCGTGCATTTGTTCTTGTATCATTTGTACCTGAAATTAGTAATAATTCATAATTTATTTTAAAAAATTTCTTTTCCGAGACAAATAAAAAAAAAGTATTAGACAAAAAATCTAAATGTTAAATATATCGGTATAAAAAAAAATCAATAAAAATATTTTACATATGTATGTGTTTAATATAGAACTAAAAGAGCTTTGTAAAAACTAAAAAGGGGAACTTATACGGCATTAATATTTCAAAGGATGAAATTTTAGGTGGAAACTTGATCAGTGGGTCTTCTGAAATGTCTAAAAAAAAATTTATATTTTTTGTCGGTATTTGTATAATATTTGAATAGGATTTTCAGACCAATGAAGTTGCGGAACTGCGGAAGCTAATATTTTGCGCTCCAGAAGAAAGTCAGTCACGCGTAAACACTTCAATGAGAAAAGACGACTGGGAAACGCGTTGTATTGTAACGATCGTACATACCTAATGAAAAGTACGAAAATACCTACAAGACATAATATCCCGAATAGCAATAGACAATGTGCCATTGTTTCTTTGGCAAACGGACATTTCTTATTACTATTAAAAAGTACTAACCTACATTCGTAACATGATTGAATCACAAAAAAATAATATATAGACAATAACGATACAATGAAAACAGATTACTTCCATAAATAATTGAAAAATCGTTTCAAAAACTACTATTTTCTGAAACTATACCTCGGATATGATTACTTTAGTAGTGTCAGCAACCTTTTAAGTATATACACTATTATAATTTTCTATTGACTCTATTAAGATAATTTGAATAGTTCAAGCTCTTCAGAATTTTAAACCTGTCTTGAATTTTTTAACTGACTTGAATTATAATGAGTTTCGCGAGCTGAATCTTGAATTGAGCATTTGAAATTTATTAGCAGAGTTTCTTTCCAGCAATAGTTATAATTTTTACAATAACGATTTACTGTAACTAGAATTTCAAATAATACTTATAATATTGTAAAGCTTTGCTATTATCCAGTTATAAATCGTTTCACCTTCTATTAATATATGTATATCACCTATCTCCTAGATGGAAAATCGAAACCAGTAGAAATACTCTTTCTATTTTAACTAGAGCTATAAGGTGATGGCATACGGATAAGACTAGATGCCGGTCAATAACCGAGAATGGATCGATGGTATTTATTCTTACTTGTACGTCCAGTGCAGCGGGATGACTTTGCCGAGGGGTTCTATCTCGCGAAGGAGAGTGACCAATAAATTGAAACTGACCTTCCCACAGGTCGTACTCGAGTCCAGCACCAGGTCCCGAAGGTGTCAATTCGCCGGGAAATATGCAAGAATCACTAAAACTATTCGAATTTTGGACTCTCGTTTTACTCTCGACGGTAGTTTCCTCACAGTCCGAGTCCAACTCTACTTCCATTCTACTTACTTGACATTTCACGACTTAACGTATATTATACATAAGCCGTAAGCGCAAATGTCCACGTTGTACTCCATATATATTTTCTTTTGTGCAAACGCATTATGTCGATTGTCATCCTACTCTATTAGAAGTAACTCCACCGATATGCACTCTAATAGCCTTTTTAACTCTGTACAGCGTTTTTTTTCTTTAACTTCTCCATTTTCTTTAGAGAAGAAACGAAGAACAAGCAAGGCGTTTTATTTTATTTTTTTTTTTGGGGATGAGAGAAAATTTCCAGCTCGCGATTTTCACGAAATGCATTGAGAAGAAACGCGCACTTCCGTCTTGTCTTGGCCGACGCCTTGAATCGCTCGAACATATTCGTTCGGTCGTAGGATGGGAGTTGTCGTGGGCTATTTATGCACTCCATACTCTATTTCGCTTAACTCTTTAACATGTATTCCCTGATATAACGATCGTTGATGAATTTCTGAAAAATGTACGTCAGAAGATGTAAAATGTATA
>JAUEJJ010000045.1:1990603-2013004 GCA_032164275.1 Synergus coniferae | reverse complement strand
AACAAAAACAAAAATAAACAAAATAAACAAAAATATATACTGACAATAAAAGAGCTAAAAAGCCTTTCAAAGGTATAAGGCCCCATGTAATGCCAACAATTATTCCTATGGCTTGTCGAGACCAATATATCACATCAAGGAATTCTTCCTGAAAATATTAAAATACGTAGATAATAATGTTAAGAAAATTAAACATTTCTCCTTCAAAAAAATAAGGTTATATTTACTTTATCTGGCCATTCGGAATTTGCAGTGACTGCTCGCGTCCACACTCTAGATTCACACTTACTGCCGTTTGCTACCTTTTCTAACTTTTGTCGCGACATTTTTAAATTCTTTTTTAATTAATAAAACTAGATTTTTAAAATATTTTTAACATAACCAACCAAATTAACTCAATTTGTAATTACAATTGTTGAATCCACGACTTAACGACAGTGCAGACCAGAATAAATCTCAACTACGGCAACTTCTCTTATGACAACATCTCCATACGACATTCGGAACATTTCAACTTTGGCAACAAATTATTTCTATTGTGGCAACTTACTTAACTGTGCATGCGTTGCACTTTCAGTATCTGATTGGTTGCTATTGGCGCGGTTTAAAATTCTAAGCCTACGCATCTGCTACGCACTACGCATGTACATACATACCTGTCAGTGTAGGTTAGGAATTTGTTGCCGTAGGAGAAATGAATTTTGTTGCCGTTTTGAAATTCTCTGAGCTAAACTTATTGCCGTAGGAGAGAGTTGAGTGTATGTAGTAGACGGTAGTAGGGGTAGTAGCACCAAAGTAGCACATGATGTGCTACGTCACTGGGATTACAAAATTATCCATTAGAGGGCACAAAAATTTTAGCGGGAATTCAAAATCTACATTACTGAACAAAAAAGATTGATTTTAATTTTAATGACTATTTATTTGTCTGCTGAAACATGACGTAGGCCCGGTTTATAAAAGATACATTACAGGCAAATTTTTATTCGCGTTGCAAAATAAGAAAGTCCCTTTGTTGATTCTTTGAACAAATGAAATGGGACATAGACACATTTTTCTATTCGATTCGACAGTAGAACAATCTAAACTGTATAGTAAAATTTCAAAAAAGCAAGAAAAGCGAATGTTTTATCTTATTTTGCATCGAGAATTCCATTAATTCCAGTTTTTATAGCCAGAAATAGGAAGTAAACGGTAATGAACACCGGATTTTATGTTGTTTATACAACTTTTAATACATTTTACTCTTTTAAAACTATTTTGGTATTTAAAAATCATACATCGGCAATTTTTTTTCATTCTGAGATTTTCCACCCAAAAATCATTCAAATATTTTCAAATACATTTTTTGTATAAAATGATAAAGACAAAGATTAGGAAAGTAAAAATACTTATAAATACTTTCTAATAGAGAAAGTTATACATTTTCCTAAAGTGAAAAGTTTTTGTAAAATGAAAAACTTTTCTAATGTACCAATTTAAAAAAATAATTTATAATTGTAAAAAAGTGCATTCTTGGATTCCTAAAAGGTAGATTGTTATCTTATTGAGTGAAACTTTTTGAAGGAGAATTTATGAACGTCCAGTTATAAACTGGGTTTTTGGAAGTATGTTTAAATCACGATTAACTAGTTCAAATTTCTAAATATATTTACTCTAAAATTCATCATCGCCGTATATTATTCTCCTTAGTTACCATATCATTACTTAAATTACGTAGTTGAATATACATATAAAAGTCCTTTAAAATTACAAGATGAAGTGTAAATTCTGTGCAACATATCGTCGATACAGATCATTATAGATTGACAATCTTTTTTTTAAAATGATTTCAAAAACGCCTTTCAGTGACAAAATTGATAAAAGCACCAGATTATTTTCTGAAGCTACGTAACAAAAATAGTACATATTACATACTGGAAGAATTTTAAAACTGTAAAATGGTTTCAATATCTTCTAAATACTAGAAACTTAAAAAACATGTCCTACTTTTAGATGCAGAAGGAATTTGTAATGTCAAATTGATTCAAATACTTTCATCGTACAGTCTTTGAAAATTGAATGTATAACAGGAAATAAATTCGCAATTAAAATATCAATAAAAATAAGAAAAAACGACCTTCTTTATAAAACTTTTAAAACAAACTATTCAAATCCCATTCTCTAAAATAAAACATACATACTCAAGACATGATCAATATTCATAAAAACGTCAGATAAAAAATTGGTTCAATTAATAAATTCCAAAGAATAAACTTTGTTAATTGGGTTAAACGCTTATTGCACATTTTAGAGAGTCTAAAACGAAACTAAAGTTTTTTTTTGAAAGGACTTTTTGTTGTTTCCGTAAGTGAATTATTTCGGTCAAAGTTTATCCGTAGTATACCTAGTTGATCAAATTTTCAATATCGATATAGAATATAAATACCGACATTGGATTTTTGACATCTAATAGTTCGTAGGTTAAAATTCGGTCAGCTGCTCGTTGCAAATCTGACTTCTACATGATTAATATACTTTCTCTTAAAGGAAAGAACTAGTTTACATAAAATATTTACATTCGGGCACACGCACATCATTTGCTATCAAAAAAACCAACAAATCACAATATAATGTACATCATCCCAAGGGTATTCCATAAAATTTACATTAAATTACTAATTATATATATATAAACTATGACTTGGACAACTATAGTTTTGTCTTAACTTTAGATACAACCCGCTTGAAATTCAACGGGAATAGCTTTATCGATGGAATTAAATACTTTGTTTTCTTAGAAAGTGTACTGTGACAATTTCTTTGATTACGACGTTAATCTCAAATTACTCATTTGATGCTTCAAACAAGCTATAGTAGGTTAATCGAGCATTTTACCCTAGTGAACGCAATCGTCTTCTAAAGTTATACCTAGATGTCTTGTCTTTGGAAGACTCTTCAGATAGGTCCAACTTATTTAAACGAAGAAATTTTTAAAGAAGTACTGACTGTAACACTGGCTTTAATAGTAGGCACTTATGCTGAACTCTATTGAACATAATGCAACGAGAAAAGAAGAAAACCGGACGTTATTAAAATATTAAAATGAAATTGCTTTGAGGATTAAAATTCACATTAAAATTCTATTTTTTTTTTCTACTAGAATACTGTCTTGAATGCGAAAAAATTTATCAATAAAATGGTTTTTGTCCATATGACGTTTTTTTTTTCTAAGTTATGTCTTGTCTTTTTTTTGCGACGAAATATTCAATATGTACAACAACTTTTACCATCGTTCCGATTAAGTATTAATATCTCGTCAAGTGGGAATCGTTATAACTTGATTACGTGTGTATAAGTATATGTATATAAAAAGAAATGAATAATTTCTAAAAGAGGTTGTGTACCCTGTACCTAATATTGAATTGAGTTGCTATATTTCCCCTTAACAATAAGTATAATATGGCATCGTTGCACTATTGGAATGTAGTAGCTGCTTCCTCTTCTTGCTTACATTTTAGAAAACAAAAATCGTTTCATTATAAAATATTGCAGGATTGGCACAATCATTTATAATTATCCAAATGAAGTCAAGATCTTGGGATTCAAACATCAACTACGTCATTGTCGTAATTGAAGTTCGAGTCACGCAAAAACGAAGTGCGGCGCAACTTAACGCTGATTTGTGGTGTCTCAGCCGTTTTCGGTGCTTCCGCTGCCTACAATAACATATTAGAATAAATATTATATAAATCATTCTTTCGGAAGTCAATATTATTAGTGAGATTATTTTAAAAAGGAAAATTTAATAAAAAATTCGATTTTACAATAATCTATAATATTAGCGAACTTACCGCAAAAAATTACGAATGTATGAAGCATTTTGCGTTTTACACTTCTAAAAACTACCGATAATGAAAGGGTAAAACTAACATTTAAGGTGACCACAAATCTTCATTTTATGACATTTTACAACTTAAAAAAAAATCTCTAACATTTTCTGAATTTCCTGACTAAAAAAGTTTATCTGATTTTACAATTATTTTCAAGTTTTCCTTAATTTGTGGTCATCCTGTAATATTCACAAGTAAGGTCTCGGGAAAAAGTAGATCAACTGGAAAAAAGAGTCTTAAATCTAAAATGGAAAAAAGCGTAAAAACTTTAACAACTAATAAAATCGAAATAAATATAATATCTACCTTTGTGGACGATGGTTTGACAGAACGACGAAGCACCGACCTCCATGCTGCAGGTGCGGTAATTTCTAAAATATGTACAGCCATAATGGTAAAATAAAGCTCAACATGCAGGGTTGATTAAATCTAGCGATAAAAAAATAAAAATGACATCTATCTGAAGATGACGCTAGTATATTGCAAGCTTTTGTTTAATTGACATGCAAAATTATGATTCATCGTGCTCAACTCACCATTTTCTTTCTTATCCTTTGGTTTGACTTTGGTCAAGCTGGCTGCTAATTCCCTTACTGATCTCTTCTCCACGCTCGAATTACTCAAAGAACTTGTTGTGCTACTTCCTGATAATGTAGGTGGCAGAGATGCTGGACCACTAACTCCACTATCAGTCGATTCATCTAAAGCATCTCCTGAATCAGGTGTGTTACCAGCAGAAGTATTTGGGCTTGAGCCATCGCTGAGTAAATTAAATTCGCCTGCAAGTAAAATATTAATTATATTAGAATTACTACAAAATATTAATACTATTTCTTCTTTGATTATTGTTCGTACCTGATTTCCTATCTGTAGCCATACTCCAAGGCCTTGGTTTTGGTGCCGTGATCGGCGGGGTTATCTTCGAATTAGAACCGTTTCCTTTAGTAAGAGATTTTAAAACCGAAGATTTTGAAGTATCGCTGTAAGGATTCTTTGAACCAGCACCGTTTGTCGGACTCTTAAGATCAAAAGCTGTGGATCTCAATTTAACTGAAGACACCTGTCCTGTCTTTTCGGTGTCTGCTCTTTTCATAAGCATCCTTCTAGACTCAGTATCTTTGTCCGAGGAACTAAAACTAGCACTAGTTTGCAAAGATCTTCCATTCTCTTCAGCATTCGAGTCCCTTAATGCAGGTCGTGAAGTCAAACTAGAGCCAACGATTGGCAGAGTATTTCTCTGAAATGATTCTGACATACTTTCGTTGATTCCCGATTCCGCACTTCCTTCGTACAAAGTTTTTTCGTGAGAGCTTTCACTCATCATACGACGTGCTAAGGGAGAGGCAGTCAGGGGAGAATCACCTTGAGATCTTCTGCCAATTAGAGGGGAGAATTTTTCGAGATTGTCGCTGGATCTTGAACGCGGTGCTGGCTCAAGAAGAGTTTTTAGCATTGGAGAACTGCAACCGTATTTCTTTTCGACATCTGGTGCAATGCTTTTTTGACTGTTAGAGGATAAATTGGGACTGCCTTCAGTTGGGAAAGTATGCAAAGAGCTAAAAAATAAAAAGTAAGTTGAATCAAAATAAAATTAAATGAAAAAGAACTAAATGAAAATAAAGCTGAAAATATTTTCGAAAGATTAATATTTTAAATTTGTAGAGATTCTGAGTAAAGAAACTCAATTTAGTTTAGTTTTTGAATTACCTGTCGTCGCTTGTAGGAGATATAAGTGGAGTGGTGGGTGTTGTTGGTCTAAAGAAGACATCAAGGCCTTCGCCAAGAGTAAGTCCATCTGGTTGTTGATCAGGTCTTAACATTGGACGAGAAGGAGCTCTCGTTTTTGCTCTTCGAGGTCTGGACTTAACGAGATGTTGCAATTGCTGTCCAACTGTATTCGGTAATTCAGAAACTGAGTCTAAAGACTCTGTCAAAGAATGCTCGTTTTCAGATATTCCTGAAAGAGCCCAATTAGTAAATTAGTAACTATAGACCTAAATTTTTAGTATGTGCTATTATTTATTTTTTATTTTAGCATTACCTTCAGTTTGACCCTTTGGAAGAGATGGAAGCAAATCCGGAATATCATCAGCCGAGAGACCATCGACCGAATCCACCACCGATTTAGGCCTTAACTTTCTTCCATGCAAACTCTTCCGTTTATTCGACAAATGCGGAGTAGCCTAAAGAAACAAATCCGTAATTAATTTTAAAAAATCATATAAACATTCAATAGAATCGTAAATAAGAAATAAAACATTAGTTTATAAGATCTAAAAAATAACGCACTCTTATAATTAGACGATACTTACAAGGTTCAGGTAATCCAATTTCTTGAGGAGCATGAAAAATATGAGAATGTCATTTTAATTTAATTTAAGCAAATTATATTAATTGTCTTACCATTGGCGAAGGATCGTTGACACATGGACCTAAGGTGCTAGTTAAAGAATAATTCTCTAGCGTGCTTTCTTCTTCCGAAGCGAGACTGGATCTACCAATGCTGAGTGATTGAGGTCCTACTGCTACACCAATAACGCTGCCACTGCTCATGGAACCAGCACTTGGTCGAAGAACATCGGGTGTGCTGCTTCTCGTTCTGCATTCGGAATCTCCGATCTAGATGAAAAATTGTTTAAGTATTATATCTATATCACTTTCAAATAATAATATATCTACTAGGTCTAAAAGCAGTTTTAAAAAAACCTCTTCACTGAATTCAGTTTCTCAAAATTCAAGATTTTGGTTGTAACAATCTCTCGCAAGACTTGCAAAATAAAAAAAAACCACCTACCAAAGTTTTGTAACTTCTTGATAAAGATTCAATTACTTCATCAGTAACACGGTCCGATACGTGTGAAGCCACTGCCAAATTCAGTTCACTATAGAGTGTTGAAAATAATGATTAAATATTTACAAATAAATGTTATAAATATTTAGTAACGATATTAAGAAACTGGAATTTTAATACAATTATTTTTTTTTTAATTCTGAAAAGTCGATACGTACTTTACTTTATTCAAAATATCGGCACCAGCTTGTTCGGTGATCGTTGTTTGAATGAATTCATGACTGACTTGATTTTTTTCTTTGCAAGAGGCTCGAAGATCGTACTCAACAGTAGTCGGATCACTTTCATCGTCTTTTATCACAGTTTGCGAAAGAATTGTAGGACACTGTTCATTAGCGCACTTAAGCATTGCATCCAAAGAATCCTAGTTTGGATAACAATTTTAATATTATGTTATCACATATTTTATTATAACTATTTCACATTTCAAGGAATACAAACCTGCAAATATACGGAAACGACTTTATGGATGTCGTCCGCCATTTGGATTAGCTTCATTTCAATCGGATTGTTTTCGTCCTTTCTCTGGAGCATTTCGTGCAACCTGGGCAAGAGCTAAAAAATAAAGTAAGGTTAATTACGGAGTCTGTAAAGGAATTATATTTAATATGAAATGTAAATGACAAAAAATTTGAATTCAAACCTGCTTTGAATTATCAGCGTCTTGTATGAGTCCAGTTGCATAATTAATATCATTATTAGCATCACAGCTCTCTGCAGCTAAAAGCTTGATAGTATCCTGTGTCTGAACAACGAGCCTATCAACCATTTGCTGAGTTGAACTCAACAAAAATCCTTGCTGAAGCCTGAAAGCTTGTCCATGACTGTATTTACATGGCGTAACATTTCTCTGAAGCAAATCCTGAATCTTCCTAACCAGTTGTTCAGTTTTCTCAGCCGAAGCCTTCATACACGGCTGGAGATCGAAAATCGGAAAGGGCATATGTCTAACGCTATAATTTCTGTAAAAAATATATCGTCAGAATGCAGTTCTCAAGTTTAATAATTCAATTAATCTATTTTGAAAAGCACAGCGTGGTCGCGAAACTCTATTTTTAACATTCCTTGACTTTTCCCTAATTTTCCCTGACCAACAATATTCACTGATTTTTCCAAGTTTTTCCTGATTTGCAGCCAGCTTGATTTTAAGTAATAAGAAGTAAATAACGTTTACTTTTCTAAAGCATGGACTATATCCGCATATCCTTGAAGGCCGATGTTGTTCCTGTCATAGATGATGATCTTCAGATGATTATTTATTTGCAAAGCCTTGGCCAAGAGCCTCGCACCGGGGTCTCCAATTTGATTACCACTAATATCTAAAGTATGAAGACAAGTGTTACTACCGAGAGCGTTAATCAAATTGTAAAGGTCACCCTTCAGTCTTGAATCAGGCAAATGCAGGGCTTGCAATACACAATCATCTTCTTGGATCATTTGCACCAGAGCGTCCATGATGACGGCAATGTGCTTGCTTTTCATACTAGCAGTGTTACGACCCATATACAAATGTTTTATGGATTTGTTCTTTCCGACAGCAGTTATTACTTGGGCCAAGTCAACATCCATATCTGTGAATGCAAAATTAATTTCAATTCCAATTCAAACAGATGAATACATCAACAGTCTATTCTAAACTTGTTTTAGAATGATTACTCACTACTATCAGAAATATCGAGTGACGATATGCACCGAACGCCATGAATGCAAGATTCCAGAACGTGAGCACCCATCGAACCTAAGTTGTTTCCACTCATATCTAGCTCTAATCCAACTGTGCTCTCATTACAGGCCAAACCGAGTAAAAGATGCTTGAGAGCTTCCAGAGGCAGTTTGCAGCACGAAATGTTTAAGTACTTGAGTGAAAGAGTGGCCGTAAAAAACTGCTTAAAGCTAGGAGGAATTTCTTTGGTTTTCTTGCTCGAAAACGAGTTACGAGCAACGTTCAAATGGACTAGATTGGTTGCGCATCCTCGCAAGAGAGCGCCAAACAACTAAAAAAAAATTCTTTCATCTTCGTCTGATCTTAGAAATAATTTAGTAACTCATTCCTTTTTTTTTATATTAAAAATACTCACGCATTCGAGAGTAGTATCCGTGCCACTAAGATCTAAATGCGTTATACTGTTAGGTTGCGCCAAAAAGTTGCATAAATTCTGTAATAGAAAAGTAATATTTCCGTATAGTGTTTTAAAAACTAAATTTTTTAGTAATGTCTTAAACTAAAGGTTAATGAGCAATAGGACACTTACATTAATATCATCTTTTAAAGTATTTCCAGAAAAGTTTAAGTGCTGAAGACTAGTCGGCATACTCCTGTTTAAACTCAGAGCGTGTGCGATTTGACCAACGCCCTTTCCAGTTAGTCCACAATGCGCTAAGTTTAGTTTCTGTAGGCCCTTGGGCAATTTTGTTATTGGTCCGTTTAAGTGGGAGGCTCCTAAATTACATATGTTGATTAAATTCAATAACAAAAAATGGATATAATGAAAGCATGTTTCATGAAAATGAAGAGAAAGCAAGAGAAAGCTTTGTGAGGTCTTAAACCGATCAAACCAATTCATCATTGGACAAGATTGATTGATCTATTAAGATATAAAATGTGTACGATACACAATACTAATAAAAATTAAAAGATGAATGTTTAATTATAGAAGAGTGAGATGGTATGGTAAAAACTTAAATGCATGTTTGGTTAGTGATTATATGTGATATACTTTGCACACCTTGCATTAACTTGGCTATTATCCCACACAAGCTAGAGGCCCCTACAAAATTAAAAAAAAATGGTGTACTGTGCAGTCTGTGATGGCTCGTGGACACACAACGCAATAGTGAGTATCTTACACAACAATATTAAACAATAATATTAAACAACAGTACTAAACAACAATATCCAGTGACAATATTGAAATGTAACAATCTTGTAGAGTTGAAGCTTACCTTTGTCCTCAATCATATTATTTGATAGGTCTATAGTATGCAGCATTGAGTTAGCATTTGACATTAATGCTAATGATAACTTGTGCGCAAAATCCCTGAAACAAACAAGAATTTCGTAAATAAATAGATTTAAAGGTATCTGAGTGGTCGCAAAACTTCATTTTTAAAATTCCCTGACTTCTCTATGACAAATTTTAAATTAATATTTAAGCCTCAAAAGTCAAATTAACGAAAATTTCTAAAGTCCAGATTTTACTTACCATTTTATTCCCAAGTTATCCAAATAAATTTCCTGAATTGAGAGAGATCGACGTAGCACGTGCAATAATCTTTCCAAAGGTTCATGACTTAGTTTTAAATGAGAGACTCTAAGTTTAGTAAACCATGTGTTGTATTCTAATGCCGAAATTATAGGCACTAAGTCTTTCTGATCTAGGTGATCGAAATCTCTTAAATTCAATTCCCTCGTATCATGTGATAAATATATCGTATCTACATCCTGAAAATATATTTTCATTGTTTAGAATATATAATAATAAGATATTTCTGAAGTTACAACTAATTAACTTACCCAAGCAACTTCTTCTCTGTATGGCACCCCATGTAAATCACACATGCACGCATATTGGGTTGAAAACCCACCACAGGGACCAGTATGTCTTGTAGCTTCTGTACTTCTGGCTAAATCGCTGCCTCTTATGCTTTGTAGTCTGCTAACTGGGATAACATCGATTTTTCTTATAACGTAGCTGGAATAGAAAGTAATCAAATAAGCGAAAGAATTCAATAACAAGAAATAGGTCAATGAAATAATTTCTTCGTCAATCTTTGAGAAGAAAATAGACATCTTTTAAGCTAAATGTATTTTTTTAAGTAACTCACTTTAAGGGAACTGTGGGAAATATATTTCGTATAGCAGTGTGTAGGGCTTCGATCATAGCATCGACTTCGGTAGTGTCTGCGGCAGCACCTATTGTTGTGAAATTGTAAACTCTTTCGCCTACCGTGAGACTGAAAAGATTCGATCTTTTCGATTCTACTGCTGTTATTTCTAAGTAATGAAAGTGAAAATCGATCTGAAAAAAAATCATGTGTAAAAAATAAGGATTAATATTTTTCTTTGTGAAAATATTAAAGAATATTCACCCTGGTTGGGACTTTTGCTGTTAAAAGGAAGAGGCGACATGGTGAAAATACCTGCAAAAATTTAAGAAACATATTTCTTACATTTTGTATAAGAAAACTTTTCATAATTTATCTAATAACGCAATCACCAATTACATAACTTGTTATGAAATACTCAAATAGATAACAAAAGATGAAAAACAAGGCCGAGGTTCAAAAATCTATCAGGTCCAATAAGTTAATTTCAAGTCAGTGTTTTCGACCAACCGTAGAGCTTCAACACTTTATCTTTGAAATTATTCAACTTCTGTAGTATTTAGATACCTTAAATTTTGAGAAAGTTAGTCTAAACAGTTTCCATTGTATAATTGGTTGTCTAAAATATATAATTGGGTGTGTAAAAAAAATTATTCAGGTAGATTCTCTTGTAAGGAACAACACAAGTCAGATCTGTAATAAAATGGTGAAATTTTTTTTTTCCTTAAAGTAAAAGTTTAAAATTAGTTTTCATACTTGGTAGAGTAGAGCTCGATGATTCATACATTATAAAAAAAATTCTTATCAAGTTTTTCCGTACAAACTTGAATAAGAAAATATACGTAAACGTTGTGGAAAGACACAATGGTTATTAAAATGATAATCTTGTCTTTTGTTTCTAAAATAATTGATTTCCAATACGTGAAATAGACTTAACAAATGATAAATTATATTTAACAAAGATGGGAGTGGCCTTGATGTAAATTTATTCATACTTGCAAAAAAAAACTCGTTTGACAGTGATTCCTCAGTGCAACTCTTCATAAATTAACATTTTTTACCAAACATAAACATTACTGAATAATAAAAAGCTTTAATAAACAAAAACTCACAATAATTAACCTTTATTGCTCTTCACAAACATGATTTGAAAATTATATTCAGATTTTAGTAAGATTTAGTCAATAAAAATGAATAATTAAAGCCAATTTTAAAGTTATAATTTACTTCTGGAATATCTCAAATTCAAGATAAAATAAACACGCAAAGATCGTAAAACCATCATTTGACAGAATAGAATTTCCAAAAAATCTATAAATAAAGAGAGTATACAAAAATTGACTTACTAATACACGATTTTCAAGTTTATCTTGCTTTGTCTCCAATTTGACGACAGTCTTCAATAGGATTTTGACGTGTTTTCCGAGCAATGATTTCACCGATTCTGGGAAAATAAGATATTAATCATGGATTAAAGGAAAATACCAAAAAATTCGACTAAATAAATTCAGAAATTTCAGTTTCATTCAATTTTTAATTTAGACTTTTTGCTTTAAAATTATCTGTATAGTAGGATATAAAATAGATTGAAAATTTGATTATTCTTTTTTATACTAATTTCTATTGATGGCTGAACATTGACACTGCGAATTTGACAGATCGAATAAACATGAACGTAAACATCGTGGGTGGCACTCACCATTTAAATCTTTCGTAAGTTGCGATCTAGTAGACATTTTCACTTCCTTTTGATCTCAAACGCAAAGAGAATCGTTCAAGACATCATCCGCATATTTAGACGCGAAAATTTGCCGTAATACACGTAATTGTCGGCATAAATGCGAATGGGCACAGGACGATGTCAGCACAAAAGAAGAAGAGCCGCCATCTTGCCAAAAGACCCAAACTTGCCAACCTAAAAAACACTTGTTTATATTTACATAGAGTTTGCATAGAGTAATCACCTTTTTTTATATAACTTTTTCAGCTTTTAAGTATTCCTTGCAATGTTTTTATTGAATATTATTGCACTCTTTATTATTTCTGTACAACTTTTATCGATCAAATTTTCATTTTAATTCCCCCAATTCACATTTTTCTTCTTTCAAAATGGCAACATCATGCAGAAAAAAATACTTTATTGATTAAAAATAATTAATTAATTATAGTGTTTGAAATAGAAGAATAGAATAATAGAGCAAGTATTTTATAGAAAATATAATATATATGTAATAAAAGAAAATAGTGTCCCAGTAAGTTTTAATTTTACTAAAATTTGATATTTTAAAAACACTTTTTGATGAAACCAAAAATATTCTGTTTTATTTCTTTCAAAAATATAATTGTGTCTTCAGTGAATAGCAAATTTATGAAACCTTATAATATTGTGGTATTTGAACTCTGAAACAAATGTCATAACTATAAATCTTTATAAAAATAAATTAAAACTAGAAAAAAAATATGTTTTAAATTTAGCGGTATTTTTATGTAATGTTGGTAGCAGTTTGAAAACTCGGTACATATTGTAAAGGTAGGTTTCCTATCTATATATTTCTTCATTTCACTGCCACTTGCTGCCACTGGCGTCTGCCAGTTTATATTGTGTTCATCATGGCTTCAACGGGTTAGTTATTGATAAAAATGACATTTAATTTTTTACTTTTCTTCGAAATCTAATATTTGCTGGTTTCTAATCTTTCAAAAGAAACTTCATAAATAGGCTAGAATGGTGAAATATTTCCCCCGCGTTTAGTATCCAACATTTCTGACAGCTTTCAAGTTTCAAGTGTCTGGTCGTTTTTTTGAATTGTTTCCTCCCCAGTGCTCTGTCAAAAATTTAAACTTGTGAAAAATAAAAGGATCAATGAATCTCACTTTTGTTTTAGAGTCTCTGGTTGGCGAAACTCTGGATCTAAGTGGAAATAAACTGAAGAAACTTGGTAGGTGTCCGTCGGATGCTGACATTAGTGCTTTAATCGCCGATGACAACGAGCTCCAACGACTCGATAATCTTGATTCTTACCACAGAATCACGAAGGTCTGTGAATTTTTGGCATATTTTATTTTGCTCGTTATTACATTTTAAATGATAAAGGAAATTTTTATGGATTCGAAGTAATTTTGGGCTCGAATCTACTTGTCAACATCGATACCGAATTGTTTTTGTGTTGTTTGTGACAGTTTTTATCGTGCTTTACTTTTTGACAGAAAAAGTATTTTGATTTTATTTTCAAGAATATTGTACGATATAACATTACATTTAAAATTTGCCGTTAAAATTAACTAGATTAATACGCAATGGTAAATTAAAATTTTCAGCTTTCTATAGTAAGAAATCAATTACTACGTATGTATGGTGTTTCTAAATTACACAATCTTGTCACTCTGAATCTTGCAAACAACGGTATATTAACAATAGAGGGTACAAAAGATTTGGTGAATTTGCAAACACTTTGTCTCGCTGGCAACAATATTAAGGTAAATTTTTCAACAATTTTACTTTAGTTCTAACGATGTCTTTCTGTTATTTTACATTAAAATTTTATTACAGTCCATCGAACATTTACAAACAAATACAAAGTTGGAACACTTGGATTTGTCAGAAAACAGCATTAGTCATCTTGCAGATATATCGTACCTGCGAAATTTGAAGGTATCTAAAAAGATTGATATACATGATTAAAGAGTGATGAATTCAATTGTGAAAATTGATTAGAATTCTTTTTAATTCACTAACACCTATATTTGCCTTTTAGGAACTCTTTTTGCACAATAATCGCATAATAACGCTACGCCAATGTGAAAAATACTTGCCCTCTTCTCTAGAAACTTTTACATTAGCTAATAACAACATAACAGACTTGAACGAAATGTCACATTTAACGAATCTCACGAATCTCATAAATTTTTCAATCGCAAACAACCCTTGCGTCAGCATGACAGGTAACGATATGTATCCTTTATGTTCAGATTTACTAAATATGTAATCACATTTCAATTTGAAAATTAATAACTGCCTAGACAATTCTTAAATATTTATTTTCCATAGTCTTATTAATAACTGCAGTTTATTTAATAGAATTTAGTACAACTAAAAGGATGTTTTTCTATTAAAAAGTTATTTGCGAATCCAGTTCTAAGTTCTGACTAATGATAGAAAAAAATTAGATAGATAGCTTCTTTTTCTTAACATGTAGCTTATAGTGGATTCGATTATCGACCTTTCTTAATCAACTGGTGTATGAATCTGAAATCGATCGATGGCTATGCGGTTGATCCTATCGAAAGGTGAGTGTCTTTAATAATTTTGTTATAAAAAATTTTCCTTTGCTTCTAATCGCTCTCGGTTCCATGTAGCCTAAAAGCGGAGTGGCTCTATTCGCAAGGACGAGGTCGACAATTCCGAATTGGAGAACATTCAATGCTGGCGCAATATCTTGCCTCTGTTTGTCCTCTTTCGGGTGAGTCCCTCGAAAACGAGACTGACAGAAAGCTTAGGCTTATTTTGAGTAAGGCACAGCACCATCAGATGCAACTGAGTCAGCAGAGCGATGCAGAAAGCATTCACAGCCTTAGCAGCGTTGGAATGAGTCCTTCTCCGGCAACTAGACGTAGACTTAGTCATAATCGTACCAGCTCGCCCAGAAGACCGAGTGAGTTTCAATCAAAACTAGAGTCGATTGCAATTTTCATTCATATCATGGACTTAAAACTAGGCACACAATTCAATTCATAATTCAAAAACCTCATGAGAAAAAAAACTTTGTTGCCCTAAAACTTTTCGAGTTTATAATCAAATAAATTGTTTACTTAAAGTTTTTCTTAGGTAAAATAAGCCAAACTTTACACAATACACTTCCCTGCTACAATTTGTTTTCCCTAGTTATCCCGATGTTAGAGTACTGTGAAGATAAATATTATCAAACACGAAAATTTTGCAACGCAAGGTTCTGCCGTTCACCTTGCAAAGGTACACGTTATTAAAGCAAAGCCTTATTTCGTAGTCTTTTCTTCACCAGCAGCCGCTTTTGCTGGCTTCTAGAGCAATTCAATTTGTGGAATGAATCAAGTTAGAAGAGAAAGAAATCGAAAGAGTTGAATAGTTGTTGCGACAGTCTCAGAACCTGTTTTGAAAAGTTAAAGTAAAAACAATTCAAAGCTATTTTCATTAAGAGAATTCGTTTGAGGTACACTGAATTGTAAATTCTCTATTGATTCTCTGAATACCATTAAACTTTCTCATTTTCGAAAAATGATTATTGAATATAAAAGAGGTTCTAAGTCGAACATTAGTTTATTCTTGCACGCTTTGGCTAGCTTCACTAGCGCAAACGTATTCCATGCACTTTATATCGAAAGTTATAGAGATTGTGAAATGTCATTAGTGTTGAAATAGATTCTTTGAAAGTAGGTTCGTCGCGCAATTCAATCAGGATGCAATCGCCGGAGCGTATGGTCTCCAGTTTTCATACTGAAGCTATGGTTTCATCCTGTCACGCTCTCTTAGGTGGCGATCAAGGCCAGGAGCTGTTAATGACGCAAAGTCTGGATCCCCATATGTTGTCGAACACACTCAATAAATCGTTAAATAGTTCAACTCTACAAGATGTGGAAGGTATGTCTACATGCCTTCAGTTAAAGGCTGAATTTGATCCAAAAAATTTTAAGTTTAAATATAGCAACTAGTACTCTCTAAATTACTTTAAAATATTAATCTAACAAACTCAACGTTCTTCCAGAAAAATCGAGTCCGCTTCAAGCCGCTACAAAACTCGTACCAGTACCTGAATCTCTGATGAGTCCAGATTTACGACCACCATCAGGTCTTTGTCGAATTTTACCCATCAAGACTCCACCAAGCAAGTTAAGTTCTCCCAGTCAAGTTACAACACCAGCCAAAGTACTTTGTGATAAAGCTGAAAAACCAGTGCCGACATTGAATACCACAGCTCCAACCAAAACGAATATAAGCGTGCTAAAGTCTAATGAAAACGTTAAAAGAAATTCGGCACCGAATTGTAGTCCTGGTAAACCAAATATCGCAAAGCCTGTCATCACCAATACCAACGGCAAATGTCCTCAGAGTGTGAAAATAAAC
Organism: Synergus coniferae; assembly: GCA_032164275.1. Taxonomy (NCBI): domain Eukaryota; kingdom Metazoa; phylum Arthropoda; class Insecta; order Hymenoptera; family Cynipidae; genus Synergus; species Synergus coniferae. Next base: position 1,996,359 of record JAUEJJ010000045.1, on the reverse strand, counting down.
AATTATGTACAAAGCAAGACTATGCCCATGAGAAGAAATGTAAAAAATTCTCCCAATTTGGGAAGAAACAAAGACTTAAAAGTTAAAGCTATTGGAGACAACGTGAAACCTAGTGCTTTGAAGAAATGTGGAAATGGAGATGAAAGTAATGTTGCTGTGATTAGTAGCGATGAAGAAAGCGAAGTTTGCCAGGCTAAGTTGAATAGTATTCGCCACAGAGCTGTCCAAAGACGTCAAGAAGATACGAATAAAGGTGAACACCTTGAAAATATTAAGATTCATTATATTATATTACATATCAGATATTAATATTATTTAATATAACTTTTATATTTGATTTTGATTTATTTTAAGGAGATCCAACTGAAAAAGCAGCAGTTTGCATTCAAAGAATGTGGCGAGGCTACCACACAAGGAATTTAAACAAGAAGGCCACGAATGTATTGAAAACGATCGAAATGATGAGAACGAATAAATATATTCAGTAAGTCGAGTCCCTGGTTGTGGCCTAATAGGTAAAACGACTTTTTCATTATCTAACTCTATTCCGTTTTCTGTTTTCTAAAAGGAAACTATCGTCCGATATGGAGGCAACACGAACTGCACTCGAAAGTGAGCACAAGTTACAGCTACTCCAAATGCAAGCGATCAATGCATTGTGGAAAAAAGTTGTTGCACTTCAACCTCCAAATGTACGAGAAAGTGTTCCTACGAATGGCGAAGGAATCTCAAATTCGAACATCGATGTCGTCACTAACTTGGCTCAGACTTGTAACTTGTTACATAACCAGGTAAGAACAACTCGCATTTTATGTTTTAAAACATGACGAAATATATTTGGAAAGAGGAATTGTTAATTAATTAATTAATTGTGCAACCAAAATGGCCTTTGAGTATTTTAATTTATAAAATCGTTTCATATTATTCCTTTTCTTGCTCTTGTATTTTGAAAGCGTTAAAAGGTATTTCATACAGCATAATAATAATGTTCTAAAGAAAAAGGAAAACTGATCGAATTTTTTTTTTCAAAGGTGCAACAGTTGCAAGACTCAATGATAGAAATAAAGCGATGTATGACGAGTATACAGCCAAAACCACAGATGGTGGATAACGGTGTGAGTACACAAACTGAAATATCCGCAGTGCACACTCCAGCTGGCGAGGAGAATGTCTTTCCATACCACCGACCGAATAGACCTCAGTCTTTAGCAATTCACCAAACTATCCAGGAAGGCAACGAAAATAAGAGTTTTGCAACGAACTTAGTAGACAGTGTCTTAAAAAAAGTATCTCAGTCCACAGACACGACAGATGACGAAGTTAATACAGACATTCTCAATTCAAACGACAATCCTGAAGTTTTAAATTCCCACGAAAATGCTGATATGTTCACTAGCTGCGATGAGATCGTCGAGTCCCTTTCTAAAAATGACGAGGGACTAGGTGAAGAGTTTAAAAATATAATCGAAAACGTGAGAACCGATGTAGACGGAACTAGAGAGTTGGAAAGCGATTATGAAAATATAATTGACGACCCTTCTGTAAAAAGGGACGTTTGTGAAGAAGTTCTTTGCAAAGAATTATTGCAAAGTATGATGGAAACAGAAAAAAACACAAAATGCAACGGAGCGGAGAAGGGTGACAAACAATTTAGTGATTAAAACTAATTAGGTAGTTGTTACGTACTCATGCCTTGTTATAGATGTAAGATTAGAAGTTTGTTTCCTATCCTTGGAAAATTTCAAGGAAGCTTACGTCTTTATAGGAATGGTCCAAAAAAATATTACTTTTACTGAGAAAATAAACTCTTCTTTAAAAATGAATAAAGTTTGAGAGTTTACTTTTTTATTGAATGTAAAAAATTAGACGAACGATTACATTTTTTAAAATTATTTTTTTGGACCAGCCTAGTATTTATACAAAAACTCGCTGGAGATAATTATTATTGAGTAATACTCAGATCATACCAAATTAATATATGCTTAACCAAACACACTCGATGTAAATATGAAAGAATCGCGAAAGCTTTATATAAGATGACCTTTTTCTCAAAACCTTTTTAGGTTTTACGTCAAAAGTAAGAATGACATGGAAAGCTTTAAGGAAGTCATTTCAGTATCTCAGTAGTTTTTTTTCTGTTTTAAATGCATTACTGTTACTCGACATTAAAATAATGAAGAACATGAAACGAAATTTGCCAAGTTTAGCTCTCTGTGGCTTTGAAATTTTTAATTCGAAATCGCACACGTCTGTAATTTTCGAACTTACATCCGTCCTGCTGATCAAGATTAGCAACGAAATTTCAAGATAAAAATCTGTCTGGGCTAAATTCTTATTTTTGTTATCTGGACTCTAAAAAGTATCAGTGAATGCGTTTCTTACCACTAGATGTACTCAGCTTTTAGAATTATAAATTCTAGTCAATACTAGTACATACTCTAAGGCTAATACTCACTAGCTCTCTTGGATTAAAAGTTTAATCCTTACTTTAATTGTAGGCAAGAACTTAGGTGCATTATTCAGTGTTGTACTTAAGTTGAGTTTTAAAAAGTTTCGTGTGAGTACGTAATTTATTCATAATTTTCGAAAATGTGTGATAAACGTAAATAATATTGCTAGTTGTTTGGGGTACTAAGTACATTCCATTCATTTGAATATTCCAAGTTGCACAAAAATCTGAATGGTTAAATTCCATCTTCTTGTTTATTTTTTTTTACTGTAGTAAACACCTATTTATTTAATTTATGTTAACTTTCAAATACGTATTGATACGTTTAGAAATTAGAATAGTTTAAAAGAACTGAAAATCCCTAATTATTATTTTTTTCTTCGTTTTTAGTATAATGGATGTATAAAAAAAAACTTTGTAATTTTGAAAATATTATTTATTTTCATGGAGAAAGTTCCATGTACTAACCACAGTTACACCCAATCACACACATGACAAATACTTAATATCACAATAAATTATCATCCTACAACTCTCAGTTTTTTTCTACATATGTTTTCTCTTCTTTTTCTGCTATCAATATAACGTGTTCATAGTAAAACCTGGTGTAAAACCATTATGGTACATTGAAAATATCCTTCAATTTTTTCTGTTTCATTCAATTTTATTGAATATACGTGCTTGTCTTCGATGTAAAAAAAATTAACACAAAATATATATTTGCAATCTCCTAAAATACTTACTTATATATGTAAACATCTCAAAAGTGTGTGCTTACGTTGCCTATAGAAAACGATTACGTATAATGAGGCAGTATACACGTTTTTACAGTGAAAACTAGATACTTCTCAGTAAAATCTAGCTCTCACTTAAAACGAAGAAAAATGGGTTCTTAGTCTGATATAAAATATGGGTCAGGAAGACAATGACTGACAAAAGTAATGTGTTTTTTTTCTCCCTTGTAAATTCATAACATTGATTGTTTGCAAATCGAATTTTTTTTTAAATCAATATTTTGCGCAAACGAAACATTAATCAATTTCGACTGGAAAATGTAGATTCTGAACCGATTTTGTAAATAAATTGAGTCTAAAAAATCGTCTATTTAAGCATTCAGTGATATAAAAATATGAAATCTCTATCTTTTCTGTTTCTCTCCATTATCATGATTTGAACAGTTTCACTCTATCGTATGTACAATCATATTTTGTTTCACATAAACATTCTTTTGCAAGTAGCTTTCTCTACTACTAAATACGATTTAATTATTCGCTTCACTTTCTCTATTTCCTGCAATATATCTTTGTTGCTGGGACATTCTTGATTTGCTTTCTTCAAATCTGTCAAGCACATTTCGTATTCGTTTAATCCCAAGTGAGCTTGGCCTCTTCTAAATAGGGCTTTACTATTGTTTTCGTCCATTAATAACACCTAGAATCAGAAGGATTATGAAGTTAAGTAAAACCTTATTAAAAAATGTGTAACTCACTTTATTGCAGATTTCAAGCGCCTCCTTGTACTTGTGTTCTTTCAATTTGACTGCGGTAAGATTGAGCAGCAAGACGATCTTTTGACGTTCAAAAGATTTATCCAATTGGTCCGGTAAACCTTCCAAAGTCATCATCCAATCGTAGTATCTCAATGCCTTTTTGTACTTTCTACATGCGTCCACATACTTTTTTTTTGAGAAATAGAAGTTCCCCGAACTTTTAATTTTATTTATGACGTCATGAATATATTTGTACTGAAAATTTCATTTCATAAGACACTACGACTTTTTTATTGTTTAAAAATTGTAATTTCTTACTCACAGTTAGTTTATCAACACAAGATTCATAGTACCAATCATCCGGCCAAGGGGTAAATACGTCAATCGTTTCATCACACTCTTCTAACCCCCAGCTCTCTCCTCTTTTTAACTCTCCGCAATCAGTAATTAATATTTTCTGAAAACACGGAAATCATTCTATTAGTTTGTTCATTTTTTCAAACACAAGCTCTAACTTGTAGAAATTTCTGACATATTAAAAAATGTTTTTTATAGATGTTAATGTTGTTAAAATAGTTACCTCTTGTGGTATATCATTTGTGGTAGGAACCTTATTTATTTCCATAATTATACCTAAGCCTCTTATCACTTTCCCGAATACAACGTTTCTGTCATCCAAATGACGGCAGGACATAACAGTTATAACGAATTGTGAACTGTTTGAATGAGGTCGTCCTTCGTTCACCATGCTTACTAGCCCTGGATCCATGTGAGGAGTTTTGAGGCTTTCATCTTCAAAATGTGGACCATATATACTTTCTCCACCGGATCCATCGAAATTTATTATGTCCCCACCTTGGATCATACATTGCGGTACGACTGAAATAAATAATTGTACAATTATAATTTATTGTAAGGCTTCGAATATTATTGCGTAAATAAATCAGGAAATGAAAAATAGTTACCTTTATGGAAAATAGATCCTTTATAACAGAGTTGCTTTCCATTTATTCCGACTCCTTTTTCTCCAGTGCATAGTGACCGAAAATTTTCAACTGTCCGTGGTGCTAAATTCTTGAAAAGTTCTATTACGACACGTCCCACTATAAAAAAAATTATTAAATTTGTTATCCTATCTTTGTCTTCGTTACAACATTTTAAAATAATTTGAAGTAAACTCTACTTTATTTTTGTTAAATAATCTAATTCAAAATTTAATAATAAACAAAAATAAAACAATGTTCGAAATCTAACCTCAAAATTTAATTGTATGAATTTATTCAAAAAATTTTCAAATTAAACATTAACAAGTATAAAATAAATAAATAATAGTTTCTAATTTATAACTACATAATACAAAGTAAACATAGTAGTTGTAAAACACTTTGAATAAGTCGGAGATCAAATAAAATTTCGAAGCTCTAAAAATATTTTGTCAATGATGAAAAATATGTAAATAAATTAGTTTAATTTTTAAAATAGAAATTAAATGATCAAACCTTTTTTTTAATATAGTCTTAAGCGTATTACTGAAGAAAAGAGTGAAAACAGTTTATAAAGAATAAATAATAATATAACCTCTTCTTACCTTTTTCATCACCGATTGCGAGATCTAAAAAAACAATTGGATTTTTTTCTGAGTGATAATTGTCAAGATCGGTTTCCAGTGCTCGCTTCATGCCGTTTTCAAAATGATTTTCCGGTTCCAAAAATGAAATTTCGCTCATTTCAAGCTGTTTTAGGGGAAAATAAACAGCTGACGTACATACGTCAGGGTTGTCAGGGTCACATATCCATACCAAAAATCAACACGTGTAC
>JAUEJJ010000045.1:1974285-1989285 GCA_032164275.1 Synergus coniferae | reverse complement strand
GAGTATTGCGCTTCTTATAGTACAATTCGTACAATTCGTACATGTACAGAATGATCTTTGTCTATAAGTGTCGGTTATATGTACCATACAATTATAATTTCAAGTAGAAATGCTGTTTGCTCTATACCACGTAGAATAAAATATTTTTTGCTCAGAGTCTCAATAAAAAAAGAGGAAATGCTCTTGGGGACTGCCTGAAAGAAGCCTCCAACCTCGCTTGATATTCAAATATTGAATGATGGCACGGACACAGATTAAAACTCCTGTAAGAAAAAAAAATTAGAGAAATTCAGCCATGGAGTTAATATTGTGAAATTTTAATTATTTACCAAATGCCATGATAAGCCACCAAAGCCAAGAATTCTCGCGAGAAGCTAAGTCGGTAGAATGCTTAACAATCAGAGTCCATTTCGTCAACGAGAGTCCGAAACCTGATAGTGCTCCATACCGAGAGGCAACGGTATGGCAAAAGCACATCAGAAGCAGGAAACCGATCCAGTTGAAGAGAAAGGCAACTGCAAAAATTGGAGAGAATTTTTATGACATTTTATCTAAATATTTGGACAAGAAAACAGTATAATTCTATGACACTTACCCAAAAAAGCAGTGAAAAACATAAAATCAGTACCGAGCATTCGGCTCTCGGATAATGCGTCACCTTCTACACCATCAGTGTCGATTGCAAGAATAGTTAATGGTTGTTGCGGTGGTCTGATTCCGCCGGGCTAAAAAATACAATTGGCTGTTTAAAAATCAACTTGAACCGCAAAAGATAAACCAAACTGCGTAAAAATTACCATATGAATCTGAGGATGTATGTGAGGGGTTGTTTCTCCCTGTAATGTTTTCTCACGTTGAACTTCCTCATAGCTTGGTAATTTTGTAGCTACTTCGTATGGAGGTGGTGCAGAAAAATCGGGTTTGGGCGGTGATATCACGTCTTCCTCTGCCTGTATTTAAAATAACAAGACCGTGTTGATAAACAAATTTTGATTCTTATCTGTGCAATTAACAAAAAAAATTACTTTGCTGATTAGAATATACAAACTACCGAGGATATAAAAAATAATTGTTAAACGAATTAGAGATTCTGGTGACTCAAAGTTATTAATTACTTGTAATGTAATTAATAGCGATTTGCGATTGTACAATAACAAATTAGGAGTTCCATTCAAAGCAAATCGATACGTAACACTGCTAATCTTTTTTTTAAGTGAACAATATAGGGTACTTGTTCATGGGCCATTACCATATGTGTTGTCGCTGTCGTAGGAATGTCAGTGATGGTTGTATTAGACTGATTAAGTATCATATTTTGAGCAGCACTAGCAGGAGCAGAAGGTAATTCTACTGTCAGTGGAGAAACGTCCTTGCGAGGAGAAGTCTCACCCGAACTGTCGTTTTCCTGTACGTCATGTGACCATTAAATATAAAACTAACAAAGCAATTATGATACTCTTTTCCAGCAAAATAAACAATAGCAAAAGAAAACACCTTTAACACTTGTGACACCTTTTTTATCTTCTAAGACAAATAGACAAATATACAGCTTCTTATTATATTAATTTTAACTTTACAGTCTAGAAATTATAATCACTAAATAACCACAGAAGCGTGACATTTAATGCAACATAAAATGAAAATTAAGACGATAATAACAAAACATTTGATATAGTGCACATACGATCCTAAAATTGAAATATTTGTAAAATTTTTGCCAGGACATCTGACATACCAAGTTGTAACGATTGTTACTATCCATACTCCGTCAAATTTTAATCACAGTCCTCAGAAACGTTGTGAATTTCTTCGAATACTGAAAATACAATCACCCTGATAAACAGAAGGTAAAAAACTTTTTACAATTATTGATGGCTGACAGATGGATATCAGAAAGCAAGAATATAATCCTTGGATAGATTGATTACAAGCAATTACAAGGGGCTGGTACTCCTATCTCCAGCCAGTAGAAAAATCTGTCACAAGAGTTGACCGAATCCGAGTGGCGGCGCTGGCTATACTTCAGGCCGATTAAATAAAAAATTCATAAACGTGAAAATCCAATTTTCTCTCCTAATAAAAAATATTTTATCGAATTTTATTTTACTAGACATTAATCAAGAAAGTTTTAAATATTTTTTAAAGGAATACTTACTTTCGAAAAAGGAGAAATGCTCGAGTTTTTGACGAAAATTCGCTTTGATTTTCGGCGAGAATTTCAAATCGAAATTCTTTTATTCTCTTTTAAATATTAATACTTATTTTTATATGATAATTATTAATTTTATATTAATAAATTATAAATTGTTAATAAGAATTAATAATAATATTACAAATTAAGGTAATATTTTTATTTAACAATGGCAATAAATATTAGATATCAACAGAGTATCAATATTTAAATTGGGATAACAGAATTTTGATATTTGAAGTTCCCGCCGAAAATCAAAACGAATTTTTGTCAAAAACCCAAACATTTCACCTTTTTCGGGAGTAAGTATTGCTTTAAAAAATATTTAAAACTTTCTTGATAAATGTCTCGTAAAAGAAAATAAGGTAAACTAGTTTTTATTAAGGGAAAATTGAATTTTCACGTTTTTTCCTATGCATTTTTTATTTAATCGACCTGAAGTACAGCCAGCGCCGTCACTCGGATTCAGTCAACATATGATACTTTTCATTTCAGAGAGTGTCCCATGGCAAACCCATGGTCAAAGATATTATTATATACCATAGTTGGATACCTATACTCCATGGTTGGATACAATGGATTCCAGTGGATACTGTCACTTTCGGAACTCCCTTGACGCCGGAAATTTGTTATTTGTCTGCTACAACGTCAAGGCAAAAAAAATATAATTTCCACAATGCTATGCGCTATGCAATGCTATGTAGCGGCAGGTAGCGGCAACCTACATCATTGAGGAAAAAAGGCAAGAAATCTTCATTACGCTGGCTTTAAAATTTTTTTATTTGTTTACGTTCTGTTCTGGTTCTGTTTACGTACACAGATGAACGCTCTGAACGTACATACTTCGTTTTTATTGGTCGACTCTTCCTTACCGACTGACAAGGCAGTGCGCAGTGCCTGTTGTCGGAAATGACGCCTTAAATAAAATTCGTGGGCTCGAATCAAAAATGTAAAAATCAGTAGAAAAATAAATTTCTAAAAGATAAAATATATTCTTCGTCAATTAAAAATATAGAGTCGAAGAAATTTAGTACAGAAGACTGAGATAGTGTTACAAAATTGCTCTTTTTTAAGCAAGATCAACGAATAATTATCTTCCCCTAAGTTTCCAGATTTCATACAAAATATCGAACTTAGTATTAAAATTTCCTAAAAAAAAAATCAAATTATACTTAAACACGTGCAAAATTCCTTTTATTTGGCTACAAGGACGATTTTAAAGATTTTTGAGAGAATAGTTGTTCATTTGATGCACTTTTTGTTATACTTTTGACTTGAGTAGTAGTGTACAACGACGCTCTTTGCCTGCGGCCTGCGCCTTGTTCGTCAGTCGACCGCGTCAACCGATACTGAAAGGACTTAAAGTGCTGTTAAAATGTCTGAAGGTTACAAGTTGGGTGATCTTGTATGGTGTGTATTAAGTGTTTTTTGAATTCGCCTGTGTGTTTCCTCAATGCATTTGTGAAGTTTAATGATTTATTAATCGAATTTTTCCTAAATTTCAGGGCAAAAATGAAGGGATTCAGTCCCTGGCCTGGTCGGGTAAGTTTGTTGATTTTCAAATAATTTATGCAAACATGTGATCATTTTGGATTCATAAGCATTAAGTCTCAGTGTATCTTTGTGCTCAGACTAACTAATATCTATAATATTGTAAGTTGGCTTCTTCTTACCTCATGCACTAACACTGCACGTTTCGTTACCTTCGCGTATCCGCTTCAAAGTTCCCGTCTCAAAAAGTGTGCTCAGTTTTGATAGAAATACATTGAATACATCGGTAATTAGCATAGTGTGTTTGTACATCTGTTGGAGTACAGTGATTTTGCTTGAGTGTACGTCTCCCGCCACACCCGCCATACCCGCCTCAAATTGAAATTGGCGCGCGTACAGTGAAATTATAACCTAAATTCACTGGGCTTATTACTTCTGAAGACAATTCCACATTTTTATCTTTTCTAGGCTCAATTCTGCTCTTTTTAAAAAAACCAATGTTTTTGTTTCTGGGTATCCCAACGGAACGTCAGTGTCCTATTTTTTTTCCTGGGTCTTTTTGAGTTATGTGACTAACTGGTTTTGCGCTGCTAGGAATAGTTGTCAATTTCATTTGTAAATATAGATGATTTTTTACTGATTTACGAGGGTATTTTATCACATTTGATATTTTGAGATATTTGAGAGAATTATTATACATCTCTGTATGTCAATGAAAATCTGAAAGTATTGAATTTTATTTAATTTGAAGTGAGGGAGACTATAACATACAAAGTGTTAAAGTAAGATATAATGTATTTATCTTAAGAATTAAAAAATCTATCATGCCAACGATACTTACAATAATCTAGAAACGAGCAATGTAGATTATGTTGCTTATTAAATTTTTTGAATTTTTAGGATGAATTTAGAACTCTTGAATAATCAACTATTATTCTGATCAGTTTAAAAACAAGAATTACTACAGATCTGAATACATATTAATTCTTTTAAAGCTATTTTTCGATTGTCAATGAAGGTTAATTTATACCTGAATTCAACCTACAATGAACCTTTATTTACAATTGACAGAGTGGGCCCTTTTGCAAGTACCCTTCAGATTATCTTTGTTATTGTTAAATGCATAATACTTATTATTTTACTTTAGTATTTTATATGTATTTAGTATTACTACTCGGGTTCATCTTCTTGCTACTCAATTGCAGTTTGAGACTACTCATTGGTAATTTTCAGTTCTTGATTTCTCATTGTGTACATAATAATTTTAGAGTTTAATTAAACATCTTCAAAATATACATTTTTGTTCGGTGCTTAACTTGATTATGTAAGATAACAAGACAAATTTAACTAAGGGAATTTATATAGGAGGTCATTAAAAAAGAAGATAACAAATTCCGTGAAATTGTTTCAGTACTGATGATAAGATCTTTCTACCTATTCTTAATATTAATCATATGTGTTTGGTATAGGCTGCTCCAATTCTTCAATGGCCATGTTTAGCCGTTTTTTCATAGAATTAACAAAATTTAGTTGATATTTTTTTATTTAAACGAACTTTAATATCTACACGAATAGTTTGGGGAAAAAAATCTCTACACCCAAAGGGAAATTGCAAAAAACCTACTTCTGAACACAGTTTTTCGACAGTCAAGTAAACCACGGTGGCTACCCATCTGTGTGCTGGTCACACTCAGAAGTTCTTAAGGGCATGTAGAAGAAGTGATTTTAACCATGTTTATGTTCCACCTATTTATTCGTAAAATAATGTTTTTAAAAAATTCCATACCAAATGACATAAAAAAATGATTAAAGAACGTCTGTCTGGAATGAATATTTTTTTAAATTATTATTTTATAAGTAAATACGTGGAATATACAATATACATGGCAAAAATCACTTCTTCCATATGCCCTTTAGGGTGTTGAATCAAACTTTTATGTAAATTCAAAATTTGATCTCTTCATTTTACTCAATAAACATTATAATTAGATTTTATTCCTCTTTAACAGTATTTATTTCTAAGGTGGATATAAGTATGCAGAGCAAAAAAATATATTATTTAAATACCTTTTGTGCAAATTGAATCAATTAAATTTTGTGGTTAGAACTAAATCCTTAAGTCAACTTTAAGGAGAACACTCTTAAAATCCGTACCTCTACTCAGTCAAAAATCTCAGTCACTTGGCTACTTCTTTCTATTTGAAAACATGTATATTTTATATTATAAACATTTGAAGAGGATCTAAAGAAAATCGATCTCATTTTAAAGTTCGAAAAAAAGGATTGCACAAAGAATTTTTAAAGCGCTTAATGAGTTGGCGTTATTTTTCTTTCGATCTTTTTTCACAAGACGTTCTAACAGACGTTTACGAGAATTCTTTGTACAAAAATACTAATTTAAACAATATTCAAAGGTATCTCATCCTTCCAAGGATTTGAAGAAGACTCCGAACGCCAAGAAAGGTCCAGTGCAGTGCATCTTCTTCTTTGGTACTAATAATTAGTAAGTTTATTCCCTTATTTTTGACATAATTTCATTAATTTCCTCATGACTGAATACTAAAGAGTTTTTTTATATTTAGTGCATGGATAGAAGAATCTAACATCAAGCCGTATCATGAATTCAAAGAGACCTTGGTTAAATCAAGCAAAACAGGTGCTTTTAAAGATGCAGTAGAGGCAATCGAAGATTTTATTGCTAAAGGAGAGGTGAGTCCTAATTCGTTAATTTGAGGCTTTCTCCTTTAAGTTGGAGATTTTTAAAATGTATTTTCTCACACCCTTTATCCGTTTTTCTTTATAGATATTCGACGATGGTCTAGATCCAGACTCCTTATTTGATCGACTTAAGGATGACACGATCACGGTTGAAAAGAAGACTCCAAAACCGCGCAAGGTAACTGCCTAACAATTTTTTAATATACATCCAATAATAATTTATCCTTTTCTACATTGAGAAAATCAATAAAAATACTATTGAAACAGTAGTCTGCTTTCAAAAAGCAAACCTTTTATTTATTTAAATGTATATACTATAAAATTTATAGCATCGCTATTATTATTATGAATGAAAATGATTAATTTTTATTTAATTGAATATTGATTTGAATCAATAAAAGATCTGCTTTTGAATGAGAGTTAATGATTCAATAATATATTTATTGATTCCCGAGCATTTTTTTCTCGGTGTAAGAAATTTTAAAAAGTAAAATTGTTTGAATGATTGAAAGAAGAGCTAAAGCGAATATTTTTTCTCTAGGAAACTCCAAAACAAAAGAGATTATCAGAGAGCGGAGAAATTCGTCGCTCAAGCAAGAAGCAAAGAAGAGAGTCGAGCACCAGTAACAGCATTCGCGTAGGAAGCCTCAGTCCTCCTTTGAATCATGCAGCTACATCCAGAAAATCAGGATCAATTTTACTGAATAGGCCATCAAACATTGCCAGACCTGTAAGTCCTTTTTTGTTTCGAATAATCTATATGTTATCTTTAGAATTCTCTTACTATATTTGAAAAAACTATTAAACCAGTTTTTTAAATTTTCATTTCATCTATCTTTGGTTAATTTCAACTCAGTCAGGTTTTTGAAAAAGGTTTTGGGTAAAGAACGCTCCTCTCGTCAATTATATTTAACTGGAATAAGCTTTCATTAAAATCAAGTTTTCACATTTATTTTCATTTATGTAATATCTATCTCGTGGACTTAGGTGAAAATCTTGAGGAGGCTCAAAATATAGTAAAGATTTATAAACACTAGCCTCATCTAGTGGACAAATCATCGAATGGGACAAACGCGCTTTTACGTCAGTCCCAACTCCCAAGTTTAAGGTCTAAACACAATGGAGATTCGAACCTAAAAACCTGAACTTGAAGGTTTTGTCCTTTTCTATCATATTGCTCTGTCTCTCTTGCGGTCATGTGACAAGAGAAATGGAGCAATATGATAGAAAAGGACAGAACCATCTTCGAGTTAAGGTTTCGGGTTCGAGTCTACATTGTGCTCAAACTTTTAAGGGAGTTGAACTCAAGTTGTTCTAACCTCAAAATTCAATCTCTTTATTTTACTTGACTAATAGTAAAAACTCTTATTTTTCTGCCATGCAGCTGCACTTTTGCCTTGCGGCGACTAGAGAAAGAGAAAGAAAAATACTTAATTAATATATTTGTTAAGTAAACTGAAGAAATCGAACTTGAAGCTTAGAACCTGGATCCAACTCCCTTAAACCTTTTTCTAAAGAATAATTAAATTTCTGTATTGCCGTTTACGCAGTTTGATCTACAGTATATTTACACTTACTTTTAAGCAAAAAGTTTTATATAACTGTTCTTTGTAAGGCATTTAAGGGCATGTGATACTTACCATATGAGCAAATTTAGATGTGAAATTGGAAAATTTTTCAAATTTATTGATTTTCTAATAACCCAAGTATACGGTCAACAAAAATATTTTGTCCTGAAACTTTGGTTTAATGACTCCTTTAGTTTGCATTATGGAAAAAAGTTTTGTTTTACTAATATCAGTAAAGCATTTGACACTGTGATGTTAGATGGACTTAATCTCAAACCTTGACCGATTTCAGCAAAATGAAACTTTTTTTCATTATGCAAATTAAAAAGGGTTAATAAACCTCGGTTTTACAATTTTCTAACATTGGCCAAAGTTATAGGGAAAAATATTAATTTTTTTGGCCTTGTAATTGGGTTATTTGAAAATGAACAAATTTGAAAATTTTTCCAAATATCACATCTAAATTTGTTCATATGGTATGTATTGCAAGCCTTTAAAAAATGTTTAAATAACTTAGCGCTAGGAGATTGTTGTGTTGGTCAGATTATACACATCAGGACATTCTACAGTCAATTCATTATTCTTTATGCAATTTTATTATTTTTTTTACAATATGCTCGCAGAATAAATATTTTTTGCTTAAAACTAGGCCATTTACTTAGTTTAGCAAAAAATATTTATTCTTATGAGCGTAAAAGTTGGGGAAACTAAATTTGCTCTAATGGTAATTACCATATACATGTCCTTAATAATTGTTAGAATTAGATGCCCTTTCTCTCTATAGGTGTACTCTTATTTGAAATAGAAATGTTTTTGTAGAGTAAAAAAATGTTTAATTTTAATACTTTTTGGTGTAAAGGAAGATTTCGAGATCTAAACTCAACATTCAATACACTACACCCTCGTGGTAAGTCCAGTTTTGTTTGTTCGGAACATATAGCGAATGAATTGAAAGTCAGGGACGTAGTACCAGTGTTCCCAACATAAGAAACGCAATAACCGCTTAGAGTACTCCTCACCTTGCTACCAGACTGATACGGTACTGTTGAGTCGAGTTCGAAGTGTTTCGTCTCCCTGCCCGGCGGAACCCCTTACCTTAGCACCAATTCTAATAAGACTTATCACGAATGGACTTACCTCGGGAGCCTAGTGTAGTTTCATTTTATACAAAACATATTAGTTACAAATTTTTTTGCTCTGTACTTATACTTCTATTTTAAAAACAAGTACCACTACAGAGTATAAAAAATCTAATTATAATATTTGCCAAGTAATTAATAATTGATTTCCACGAATTTGGTAAAGTTAGACCTAACTGACATTAAAATTCTCAATAGACAATATTTATTTTATATGTTTTTAAAACCAATTTATACTAATTTCCTAATTGTTTCAATAAGAATTTTGTACTTATCATTAGTAGAGAATTTTCTTTAACTACAGAGATAATTTGCAGCAATTCTACTGTGATTGTCATTTTTTTACTAATATCTTGTAAAAATTCTAACAAAGAACACTATTATTGATGATTGATAACTGCTCACTAATTCAGTTTATTTATTTCTTCACCTCTGTACATACATATTCCTATTCAAGTCTGTATGTCTATTATGATAAATATTCATGATAAGAGTTTTTATTTCGTTAAAAAAATTAAAGCTTAGTAGATTTCTTAGTCTTTAATATTATAAACAAATGAAGAACCCAAAGCTAATCCTAAAATTGGACGAGAATCCTGCAGTATATTGAATGGGCCTTATATTGATCTGGTTTATTTTTTCTTCTTTCCTATTGTTTACACTATCTTCCCCTTCTGAATGTATATCTTTTTCGTAAAGGTTTGTACATATACTGAAGTTTATATTATTATTAATGAGGATAAATTCGTACTTCTGAATTATCAGTAGTAAACTTATATTTTACAGTTTTCCGATATTTTATATGGATGACCTATTAATTTTTCATCTCTTGTAGTTGTAATTATCAATTCATCAGTGAAATAAAAAATTTTGTTTTGAAAGATTAAGAGAAATCCGCTGATGAAGTCATTTTTACTATTCATTGTATTTATTTTGCTGTGACATCCATTTTAACTGAAGGAAATAATCCCATACTTTCAGCAAAGCAAAACATCTAATAAAACAACATGCTAAAGAAAATTTGTTATTATCTAAATTTAAAATTAAAATATTAAGTTAAATCTCCAGAAAAATTAAATTAAATTATAAATATTATGCTTCTCTATAATTTTCTTTTACACAATTGTTGACTTTGTAATTAAGTTAATTGTTGCGGATGTTAATAAATAAAACAAAATTTAATAACTTAATAAATTCCTATCCGATTTAAAAAACTTAAATTAGTTTAGAAAATTAATTTCTTGTTTTTTGTGATGTTGAAGGTTACTCCGCCACTGGATGTGGAGACACTTTCTCAAACTCTGAAGGAGAAGAACATAATGCCTTCAACTCTAAAATTCGGATTCCTGGGACTTGGCATCATGGGTAGCGGTATAGTTAAAAATCTAATCAACAGTGGTCACAGTGTAATAGTCTGGAACAGAACACAAGAAAAGGTATGTACCATTTTGTTTCACAAACTTATAATATCCAAGTTATTTTAAACAAATACTATAACTTAGAACAAAATAAGTGAAAAAGAATCTTTAAAAGAATCACAATATTTGAGACACGTTTTTAGTCGAACAAAATAAACCAATCCTTGGGCGTTGTAGGGATGAGTATTCATTGAATATTAACAAAATCGATGCGAATTCTTCAGAAGATAATTAAAAAAGGTGCCATTCAGATTCTAACATCTGGATAATCTGTAATTAAAATTTTTCTTATTAGTATTCAGAATCTGCAACAAAATTTCTCTTAAATAGCTCGATATTTCTAAATGCTTTCATATTGGTAATGAGATTAAATCAGTATGATGAACCATGATAATTTATTCAAAATCACAATTACAGTGTTTCATAGATTTCTTTCGTTCCACAAATTTTACAAATAAAAAAATGTTAAATCTGTACAACTGAAGGCTTTTTCACTAACCTGCTATCGAGTTATCTAATCTAAATAGTATCACAGCCTTTTCAGATAAAAATATTTTCGAAGATCTTAATAACTGCTTTAGAAGCTGTTCTTTTTACATTTTATCTTTATCTTTTAACTATTTACGGGTCAAAATCTACTTACGGCACAGATCGTAAACTTTTCGTTCAGTAATTTTAAAAGATGGTGCAATTGATTAATCAATTTTTTCATGTTTATATTTTAAATATTTTAATTAAATTATCGGCCTTTCACGAGTAAAACTTTTCGAGAATGTGACTCGGTTCCATTAGGGTCAGAAAGTGAACTTAAATCGATATTGGTAATGATTACTCACGCTTTAATCCTTAGTGGATGTCACGTGTACGATTAATTTTTGATAGACTATATTACTGCATTTTACTATATTTGTTACCTAGTTAGATACTTTATCTTTTGAAGAATATGCTCCTTCTGTTTCCAATTTCAAAAGCTGCAAATGATGCTTTAGTCTAGTAGCTTTAAACTTCATGGAAGATAAAAATCAAATTCAAATGAAATAATCTCAACTGATATTCTTTCAACTAGTGCTGCTCTCGCTTTTGTTTCATATCCAATTCCACAAACGTGTGTCATTAAAACTGAAATTCGGTTTCTGTTCAAGCCATATTAAATACCACTAGAATTCTTTAGTTCTAAGGATAGGAAATAGGAACTCTGCGAAATATTACTTTTCTGCGTCGTATGTAGATAATCGGAGTGTCCAACGCGTCGTTTGGACATTGACACTGATATGCAGTGGTTGGGATTCAGTTCTCGTCAGCTAGGTCTTTTCACTCTTAAATTCTTCGATAATCTGATAAAGCTACGCGTTTCTGTGTACACATACATTTATTTTTTCGATAGTACAACAAACGTACAGTAGTAGTGCTTATCGCTATGTCAAAGTAAACGTAAAAGGCAAGTTTTTCATTGTTAGACGCTAGTACATTGATGACGGTTTGCTTTTCATTTTCCTCCTATTCAGCGAGACTGTATCATCCAAGCTCACATTTCATTATCCACACCTCATTACAGTGACGACAAAGCCATGTGGTCTCTTACGTAATTAAACTGGTATTTCCTGATTTTTAAAAATATATTATTCAAGTTGAGTAACAAGTTCATTACTACCGTAATTAATGATAAATACTCTAAGCAATTGAACTAGATAATTATTTAATTTTTTTTTCATTGTTTAAAAAGCAAAAGTCTGCAACATCTTAACGTTTTATATCAAAAGTAAAAAAGATTTAAGAATTCATTGAAGTTTAGTTTTATTGGAAGCAGGCGTTTTTCTTGAAAAAGAAAATCGATGCGCAAATGGCATCGTCAATATCTAGAATGGCTCAACGTCTATATTCAACAAAAGTTTTTTTTAAAGAATTTCAGTTGTAAACTTCCAGTACTGTAATGGAAGTTTATTACCAATGTA
The DNA here is from genome assembly GCA_032164275.1 of Synergus coniferae. Classification (NCBI taxonomy): domain Eukaryota; kingdom Metazoa; phylum Arthropoda; class Insecta; order Hymenoptera; family Cynipidae; genus Synergus; species Synergus coniferae. Next base: position 1,976,808 of record JAUEJJ010000045.1, on the reverse strand, counting down.
ATTTTACAATACATGTTGTATTTTAATTTTACAACATCGCTCCCAACGGCGCATGGACACAATTTCTTTCAAATTTCTTTACTTTCAAATTGAACTTTACAATACCTTGATTGTAATTTTACATTCTATTTTGTATTGTAAAGTGTTTCAAAATAACAAATATTTTTAACAGTCACGTTATCAGCTCTTGGCTGCTCCTCAGTTGCGGTTTGATCTACTCAAATGCTTAAGAAATTGATTATTCTGATTTTATGCATATGCAGTATGTCATATTAATATAATGAATTGATAAAGTGGTTATTTGTAATGAAACGAGGAACTTGGAAGGTTTAACATGATGCCTTTTATTAAGTATGGCTTACTTTGATATTTGCGCGATGTACACTTAGTTTACATACGTTAGCATGCAAAATTTAAGGCTCTGGGTAAAATGATGTTGTATAAAAATATATATAACCAGGGAAGCATAAGCACGAGCCTGCAGTTATCAGACTCGAGGAAGAACGTTTTCTCGAATTCGATGTGCCATTTTTAAGATAGGTTGCTTCTCTCTTTGATTGACTCAAGAGTTACGGAAAATACTTCCAGTAAGGCCGGTTAATTAGCTTTGGATAGAGATTAAAATTTAACGAGATTTAAAATTCAAATCATAGTTCACTGTGCAAATTTGGATTTTATCTAAAAGCGATGATGATCATAAATCTTGTTCGATAGGGGTTTTTTTTTCTTTTCAATATTCTTAGAAAATGAATTGTAAAGATTCTTTTACAATAATATTGACAAATCAGAGGGACTAATTCAAAGTTTTCGTTATTATTGAAAAACAGTTTTAGAATTGCGCTAGTATCTTTATTTCTCCATTCCATTTCATCTTATCGTAGCTAAAGAGTGATATTTTACTGACTTTACGTACATTTGCCGTTTATTGAAATACATTATCATTTTTCTTTTTTTTAGATTTTTGCATTTTCTTAATAATCAAATATATTTTTTCAATTCTCGAACAACATTACGAAGTTAAGAGCGTATATAAGCTCATTTTGCAAGTGTCTCGAGGTGAAAAAAGAACTTGCTTAGCACTCGACTGCGTTGAATGACGCAAATTGATAAGAAAAAAATCTTTTAATTAGGAAGATTCGCTCACTGAAATTGATGCGAAACAAATAAAGTCAGTCTTCAGTCACGTCCACGCGTAACCATCAGAGGACTTGCGTGTATCACTCACTCGTAAATCCTCTGTACAAAGAAAACTTAGTTATTAGGAAATATCAACCTTTCGGAATTGACACCTACACATTTGAAAAAAGTGTCTTTAATTTAAGGATTAGTTTACAAACTTGCGGAGGAATATCCCTTTCACACCTTCTTCATTCAAAAACTAATACTCTCAATTTATTATCTAGCGAACAGATTTTAAGGCTTTCCTTGAATCTTGAAATCTGTTCGCAATCTTTTTTTTCTCCCACTTTACACACGCACTGTCGTTGTATCAATGTTTCTTGGTACAGCGTGCACGTAAAGCACGCTCTTTTTTCTTCTACACTTCTTTTTCAGGTACTTCTTTCAGGTAAGAAAGGAGTAGACATCCAACACTCGCGAGGAAGCACAATTCACGTGTTCTGTCGTTAACACTATACCACTCGCACTTGCTTCTTAACACGAAACTTAACTTTCTTTCTTAAGCTAGCTTCTAAACTCATTATTCACATCCTTCGCAGCAAGAAAACCATAATCCAAGGACTAGAGTGTTGTCTCTCGCGGAAGATCCGGTAGGCTCGTGCTCGATGCGAGGAGACTCAAGACTTCAGGCGTTGTTGTGTTTTCTTTGGCGAGAAATTCAGCGCTAGCACCACGAAACATGGGTCGATCATACTCCGAACTTCTTCCAATCGTCGAGGAACTCCCAAACTCCTCGATGCAGTGGAGAATTAAACTGGAATCCCCAATTGGAAGATTCAGAGGAGGCGGTGGCCCAGTCTCGATGTAGTTAATGTGTATTCCATCCAGGAAAGTAGGCCCATGAGGACTGCAGGTTGAGAGTTCGGTGGGGGTATAGTACTCGCTGTTGACGTCTTCGAGACTTCCACCTGCCGCGAGATTTTCGAATTTCGCTTTGAAGTAGGTATCCAAATCGGCAGGATTGATATTCCTGGGGTCGAAGACTGCTGATTCACTCTTTCCACACGAACCATTCCGGCAGTTATCAAAGTAGAGGTTTGGCAAATTCTCGAGGACCTTGTTTAATGTTTGCTGCTGGTATTTGCAACTCTCCCGCAAGCGAAGCACTTGATGCGCACTGAATTTCCGAATCTTGTTTCTTTGGAAGACGTAGTTCTCACGCACCCAATTCAGTTGTCCTGTTGAGTAGTCTCGCACTCTCTTCACCTGTAGATTAGACTAGGTTATAGATTTAGATTGGGGAAAATATTTCGGCTGTTACAGAAAAACAGCTGGAAAAATTGTTTGGGGAACAGAAGATATTACGACTTGACAAAATGACATCTGTTAAATTTTCTCATGGCT
>JAUEJJ010000045.1:1956468-1968773 GCA_032164275.1 Synergus coniferae | reverse complement strand
TAAAAACTTTCTATTCGATCTATCGAATATTCTGACATTTATGACAAACGACGTATTTTTTAAGGAACGAAATCTTTCAGAATCGTGTGTAGAACTGAAAGAATATTTAATCTTATCTGGTATATAAAAATAAGCAATTCGTTTATTTTATATCAAGCACGTTGAAAAAGCGTCACGACACTTGTGTAATACTAAAGTTTTTATTTGCATATAATAATGTTCTTAAAAGTTGTTTTTCCTCCAAACTAACTGCAAATTTGTTTCTATAGTTAACTTATAAAGGAATGAATAATGGGTTTAATTAATGAAGTTATATTCCCTTGTCGCAGTGCGCGCTTTTGAATCCATTTTCAAGAATCAATTAAGAAAATTGAATGGAAAGAGGGTGTTCGTTAAAAGATATTAATTAATCATACATTGAGTTTACTGGAAAAGTCCCTCTAAGGAGCGTAGTTTCTAGGTCAACACTGAAGGTTGTTGTGAAATATTGTGGGTTGGTCATGTTTTCGAAACTTTTTCTTTAACGTCGGACTCCACCCTCCTAATCGAGAATACACTAGACTCCCGAGGTAGGAACACGTTTTGTTGGTTGGCTCCTATTGCGAGCGAATTGGAAAACGTAAACATGTTAGGAACGGATGCCCACTTTGCCCAGTGTTCCCAACAAAAGAAACCGCTTAGGATACTCCTCACCTTGCTGATACGGTAGTTACGGTACTGCTGAGCCGAATTCGAGACGTTTCGTCTCCCTACCCCGCGGAACCCTTTACCTTTTATATATATTAGCGCCAATTCTATGGAACTCCTAACGCGAGTGACCAACCTCAGGAGTCTAGTGTAAATACAGTTTTTCAAAATTCAAATTATTTCCTGAAGTTAAATATAATTTTTTGTATAAATTTGCATTATTGATATTTTATTTGGTAGATCAATAAAAATTCTGATATACCTTAAATGAATAAAAGAAAAATTGCGGAAATTAGGAAATACTTTTACGGGTGATAAATCGATGATTCATTTTTATGAACATGAGCTGCATGAGCAAGACTCAACCCTAGAGTATAGCTGCCCACGGAAAATATTATAAATAACTATATGAGGGGTCACTGTGCCGATACTCTTCTGTCTATAATTGTTAGCTAAATCTGAACTATATATTCAAGAATAAGTAGATATTTTGAGCAACAGGAGTTGTGTCATAATTTATCGATGTTATAGCTCAATGCAACGCCGCACTTTAAACTCGGTAAATTACATCTTCGTGAGCATTCACTTTCGTACAAATGCTCTTGCGGTTGAGAATCCTGTCTCTCTACTTTAATTTGTAATTTAATATTAATTGCTGTTCTAAATTGTCATTAAGAATTTTTCGAGGAAATTATTGAAGATTTCTTTGAATGGGTGAAAAGAATTTAATTATTGGCTACTGGAAGATTGAATGATAGTCACGTCAGGAGAGAAAAACAAAGGCAGGAACTTGCAATCCATATGATTATTATAATACTGAAAGGTAGTCGTCAGATTCTTGCCAGTTGAGTGAACTCTGCAAGTGTGGCTCTCAAGAAAAATCATTCTTGAGATACCTATTGCTAAGCTTCAATTTAGGAAAGATAATGTTTGCAAAACTTGTTAGGATATTTGGAAAGCTTTGTAAAAAGCCATGTTCCAATTTCTAATACATAATCGGACTTCCTTCTAAAATCGCCCTATCTCGAGTGTTATTTTTATTCAGTCTGGACAACATCAATCATATCTAGAGAGGAAAATCGAGAGGAAAATACAGATCGAAAATCAGAACTCTGAATCTCATTTTTCATATCAGTACTCCCCGCCTTGTAATACATATGTACAATCGTCCATATTCTTTCTGAATGTAGGTGTAAATCTGTACAGTGAAATGTAGCAGAGTACCACAGAAAATTCAATGGAAGGGAAGCATGGGAGATGGCACAAGAACCCTCAGAAGAAGCAAGCGAAAGTTTCTTGATCAACGGGTTTCTCCCTCAAAGGGAATCGAGAAGGGAATTCCCTTGGCTAACCTTGAGTGAGGTAAAACTAGCTAGACGAGACAGATTTCATTGAAGAATCAGGGAAGAGTAACCAAATTCGGCTCATCGTATATATTGTACTACAAGCTACACGAGGTAGCGGTTACGTAAGATTCTCGAGTCCTAGTCTCGTGGCTAGTTTGAACAAGAGGGAGTGAGAAAGGAAAGCTCAGAAAGTCGAGAATCGTTATTGAGGGGACAGAGTGAGACAAAGTTGAGAGTAAGCTGAAGGAAATGAAATTAAGAGAGAGAGAGGAGCGGAGAGAAATCGCCTGGTAACGGCAAGTTGGGAACAGTTGGAAACGTGTTGTGACGTGTGGGAACCCGACGAATGAGCAGTGAGATTGGCGAGAAGAGTCTAGAATCTCTCTCGCTCTTTTTCTCTCTCTATCCCTGTCTCTTTCTGGTGACAGGGGAACTTGTATGAAGCGAAAAGGAAACGGGTGGAAGGCAGCCTAGTCGGCAGAAAACGAAGTCGAGACATGGTCGTGGAATCAGCTGGGAGCTCTGCGATGTTGCCAGGTCGTTCCCAGTGACCTGACTCAGACGCGTGGAGTGGATCAATATTAGTCGAATCGGCAACCTTGTCAGGACTTTATTTATCGCCAGTTCGGAGCAAATATACCAATGTACAGAACTATAGACCACGGAGCAAGAGCATTGGCACGCCTTCTCCGTTTCCCTTTCGCCCTTTCAGCTCCCCAATGACTCGTTGACACCATGACAGTTCTCGAGGCTCTCAACTGAGCTGCCTGATCGATTTTAATTGCTGATTCTATGTATCAGGAGTCTGGGTGGAGCTGGAGGTGTCTTTCCTTTGTCACAAATCGACGCTATCTGTTTACTCGGTTTACTGATCATCATTTGCAGGCTCTGAAGTCAGGAGTCATTCCCCTGTGTTGAGATTTCTAGTTTATGAGTCAGGTTCAGGTTGATGACACACACCTGGAGAAGCAGACTTTTTTTGGATTGTTGGGGATCTGGTCGCCTCAATAAATTTGTTTCCTTTACAGATTTTAAATCAAACTCGAGAATTCTGGTTGCAGGTAGTTAGGAAAACGTCTTCATCTTGGGAAAGAAAAACCACTGTAAATTTGCTGAAGAATTGAAGGATAAGAATTATATTCTAAGATGAAATTAGCAGGAAGCGAAACTTCCTTTTAAGAGAAGAGTCTTGAGAATTCGAACTGTTTTCAAGTCTGAAATTCGTTTCGAATAATTTTGCAAATAATAAACTAGGAATTTTTCGTTGAATCGATAGTGCTTTTCATTGCAACTAAAGTACAAATCGACTGCTAATTTCTTTTTGGATATTCTTTATCCAGATTTGATTCTATCTCTCTAAAAAGTCCTCTTGTTTTTCTATCTTGAAAAACTGTTTTAGAATTTAAGCTGAAACTACATTCTGAAAGACAGAGCAGTAACTTTCCTATCTAACTTTTAATTTGGAAACTGAGATCGCATTTATGTCTATTACGTTAACACTTATTGTGAATTGATGTATCCATGACAACTAATCGTAGAACCTATTTTCAGCTCAGGGTCTGTAATTTACGTATCACTGATAAAAAAAAGAGTGATTCTAACTTAGACTTACTTATGTATCTAAATTATCTAAAAACTTCTTAAAACTTACAAAATCATTCATAATGTCAATGAATCTCAAATGGTCTCTCTAACTTCAAAGCAATTTTATTCCAATTTAAGTAAAAGCTAATTTTAATCAACGTCCTTGAATAACGCGTATGTTGGAATATGTCAGTTCTCAGACACTTGGTCGCCTTCACTGTAACGAAAATATATTTGCAGATGGGAGTATTCAATGTGAATTCAATAAAATAAGCTTGACACTAAGTGAATTTTTAAAATTCAGTGTCTGAAACTTTCTAATCAGTCATGATCAAGTTTCAAGAAAGTGTCCAAGATCTGGGACTAGACCAATAATTCAAGGTCTCAGTTGAATATAAACTTCCTGAAATAAGTTCTTGAAGTTAATAAGTAAATAAGTTCAATTGAAGACTCCATTCTTCAATTGAAACTTTTCCTGCTCCTTTCGCCTTTAATCTAAAAATCTTTATCCTCTTCGGTATAAAACTTGCAGTTGACTACTATTCGATTCTAAGATAAAATCCTTATCAACAAACATAAAAATCTGTAAGAAATCTAGAGATTAGAATCCCTAACAATATCAAAACGCGTTACGAAAGACCTTTCGTTTGAGGCATTTGTCTAGCAAAGAGTTAGCTATAAATTGCAAATAACTATATGCATACAAAAGTCTGCCGACATTTTCAAAGGTTAATTTTACATAGACATGCTGACTATCGTGATCACAACTATACAATATACATAGATGAGCAATGCTCTTCAATGACCACTTTGGAAAGAGTAGCCTCTATAATAAAAATCTCTGACGTGTTCCAGCTTCACAGTTTCACACTGCATCACGCTTAAAATACTTTGCGGGATATTTTTGTCAAAGACTCCTAGTGCTCTCTTACTTTACTGATTTGATACCCAGGGATTTCCAGAAAACTATAGACAATTCAATGTTCTTTTTAGTTTCTCGTGATTTGTTTTTCATACAGTTTATTCTGAGGTTTATTCCTTCAAAAATTGCAATTTCACGATTGATTGTCGAATCAATCATATTCATACATTCATATTCATACATCATTTTCTCAAACTAGTTTTGCGATCATCATGACTTTCTCTTTTTGAGTCTATTTCAGTGTTATTATCACAAATCGTTTATTTTGTTTATTTTCTTGATAAACTAGAGCACGCTACAGAATTTCATGCAGTAGACAAATGCAATGACAATTTTTGGCAACGGGAAAGAAACTCACGAATGACATTTCTCAGGGTCGCGTTCTTGTCGGTTCTGAAGGTTACGAAATATCACTTCTCCTTGAATCTACCCACTTTACAATTAGGCAAATATTGAATTTAACGAGTATCTAAATGCCCTGTCTCTTCGCCCTTGGTCTCGGAAATGAAACATGCGAAGTTCTCCTGGGAACAAATTACCAATCGGTCTCGAATGCTCTTTCACACTAGACACTCATTTTACCTCTTTCTCTCTTTTAGAATTTAGTTGAACGCATTCTTGCCAAGATCAACATATCAGTCTAAAGACGGGACTAATTATTGATTTGAATTTTTGCCAGCTTCAAACAGGATGTGATCTTTACCTTCTCTATCTTGAAAAATTTCGTAATAGAAGAGAAGATCTTTAATCGAGTATCTGAAATTTCTTTGGTGCATTTTCTGATCATAAATTTCTCTTCTCTAAAAACCAATTCTCTGTAAAGGTCAAGGTAGATTTATTATTTCGTTTCTTAATTTTGTAGCTAAGATTTATTTGTTTGTTTGTTTCATCTCATAATTGCTGTGAATCAAGTCTTTCCTAAAATTTTCTGAATACTAAACTGCCGAGTTTTATTGAGGAATAAATGAAGAAGCATTTTGTTGAGCATATTATGTCTGACGGTTTGTGTTTAAGAAGCAGATGGCATAAGAATAGAGTGTTCAAATTGTTTCTGTGCATTCACCAGCAAGCAGAGAGGTCGATAGACCTAAAGTCTACTTCCTTCACACGCAATTTTCCTTCAACACGCAATAATTGCCGAGCATTCTGACATTCTCGTGAAGCTAAAATGCAAAACTTGGTTTCCTACAGAGCGTGGCGTGGGCGTCATGCTTTCACATATCCAGATATGACTGTAATATTAAGTTAAAAGCGGCAAGGGAAAAATGACTGGATGATATTATGTGCATTATAAAACTTAGTCCATGTCAAAAAACTAAAGTAAAATGAATTAAACTATGAAAGCATGATGTACATAATTGAATTCTCCATCTTCTAAAATCACTCTAAAATAAATTTCAATTCTCAATTGTAAATTGGCTGTTTTGAAATTTTAGTAGACAACATTAATGTGAGTATTGTCACGAGAATAAGCCGCTTGTGGTTTTATTTCTGTCAACATAGACTGATTAGATATGCAAATGTGAACCTGTTTCATATCAGGGAAATTACATGTTTATGTGGTATTGACAGTCAAGAATGCAGGGTTGCCAGATTGAAAACTTGGATCAAATGGCTGGTCAATCTTCCAAAAAAACTGATTCAATTAGTACTGAAGCCCCTCAAAAATTTGAGGATGTTCTTCAATTGAGTTCATCAAGTGATCGTTGTTAGAAGCAAGTCGAGCACTTGGTTCTATAAACAATAAATTGGTCTCAGTCATCAAACTGGACTAATGACAAAAACTTTTGTCTGGTTTGAAGTTGAGTAAAGGTTGAGCAATATAATAAGACTCCCACTTGAATTACATACTGTCAAATTATGATATGTATTCTTGAGAATTAATTACAGACTTGGTGAATTAAGACCTCTAAAATGAATTTGGTAAAGACTGTTCATTTGATAAAACTTGAATGCTTCTCGCTGGCAAATGTTTTCGTTCAGATAGTAATTTGACTAATTTAAATCCAATGAGCTGGTACTTGGGAAACCGAATAAGTGGAGCACGTTCACAACGATTCAAGGCCACTTGAGTTCGATACAGGAACCGATGCCAAAGTATAGCATAAAAAGCTTTAGCTTGCTTAAGCCACATTCCTGCACCTAATTGTAATTCTCTTCTAGAAGATATTCTATTGTACAAAGGTGATTCTTTTGCTATTGCTAAATTTTTCTAGATCTTGGGACTTGAATAGGGAAACTTTGCTGCCCCGTTTAAATTAATTCTTTCGTTAAAATTGGTCTTCATCAAATTTTTCTCCAGACTAGAGAATCTCTTAAATACGATTTTGAAGAAGTGACAAAACTCTTATCGACCAAACTTTATCCAGGTGTGCATCGATTTCTCAATTCCGTTGCGCAAGAATGACGTAAACCTTTGAAAAAAAGCTTCAATAGGATTAGAACCTTGAAATCTGGGTAGTCAATTGTATTATCTGACTTCCACACCCTGAGTACAATAAGTTAGCCCGAATTTTCAGATGATTTTCAAGTCTTTCTGCGGTGAATACACTTGCCTACGTGGCAACTGACTCTCTAAACGAGTTTTAAAAACTGGATTTTAAATTGCACAATCTGAATATGAAAATTTGCAAAATAAAATTATAAGTTATAAGCCTGACGGTATTAAAAATTATTGTTGGTTTGCTCCGATTTGGAAATATTACATTATAATTTTCTGAGCTTAAGAACGTGCAGATTCTGAATCCACTTCTATTTATTTTGTGATTACAAATATTTATTGCCTTTTTAAATAATATTTAGAAAATATTTGAGAGAAACTTTTAGTAAATCTTATGCGCAAAAATTCTCTTCGATTTCACTGATTTTTACTTTCTTTTTCAGTCTAATGGCGAAGTGTCTGGTTCTCAGTTCCGTAGCTACAATCGATCTTCCTTCCCTTCACACTGGGCACTTCCTCTCCCAACTTCACTTCATCCCACCATATATCGTTTGGCTATCCCTTATCCCTAATTATACTTTCTCTACTTGTGTCATAACTATAAAAAAAGATTGAAAACGGATGGGAGGGGCTAATCTATTCAACCTACGATTCTAGAATCCACTTTAACAAATTGAACTTCGACGCCTTGTAACCATAGAGCTTGTAACTCATATCCAGTGACCTTACGCAATCAGGCTTCCTTTCATTCTCATCTAAATCGAAATGTTTTTTGAAGGAAAAATAATGGTCGAAGAATTTGCTAAAAAATTTTTTCTCGGAATATTCTAGTAGACTTGTTATAACAAGCTGAGTCCGAAAATAGAATCTCTCTAACAAGCAGAATATGCGCTGGTTTTTATTAGAGTAATTTTAGAATTAGAAAGTCAGGGGAGATAATATGCATTCGACATTTATAAGCATCTAAAGTGGAATGGTTGATTTCATGGCGTCCTTTGCTGATAACAGTTTTCGTTTTATTTCCAACTAAGCAAAGCATTGCGTAGCAACTGCGCATCATAGTATGAGTAAGCACAGGCGCATACATATTGTAAAATTTTCTTGTGTAAGCATCGATGCGGGAGCGGAAGTTTCTCTCCTGCCTCTGCTGAATGTTCCGTAAATTCAATCCCTACATGTTCCCCTACAGAGTCGCTATCTGTTGAAATTTTTGTAAACGAATCTCGAGTGAACGGTCGATCTACAGGTGGCGCCCGTATGCTGAAAACCGACTTAATTCATAGGATTTACAATATTTATTATGAAAATTGAAAATTGGTGTACATTTTATTCATAGAGCTTTAAACCTCCATAGAATAACAATGTTGGGCTAATTTCGTTTAACTAAAACAATTTAAAATAACTTTTTAAAGTATGTGGCACGTTCCAGTGTAGGACTTTGAATTTTAGAATTTATCTTCTAATAAATTCATTTTGGTACACAAGACTAATACAATTTTTTATTTTATTTGCAGTGCATAGACTTTGTGAAGGCAGGAGCTGAACAGGGCCTTACTCCCTCGGACGTAGTTTTGGCAGCTGACGTTACTTTCTCGTGTGTGTCAGATCCACATGCTGCTAAAGAAGTAAGTGCTTTATTTAATTTAGAAGCCAGGTAAACATTTTGCTTGGCAACTACTTTGGCTTAAGAACCAAGACTTGATCAAAAGAAGTCAATGCTGGAGAAAATAGAATCAGACTAACAGAAAATATGTATTTCAGATGGTATTTGGCAACTGCGGTGTCCTCTCGGAAATGTCACCTGAAAAGGGTTACGTAGAGATGACAGGAATTGATGCTGAGACTTCTAAAGACATAGCTGAAGCGGTAAATGCAAAAGGTGGTCGATACTTGGAAGCACAAGTGCAAGGCAGCAAAACTCAGGCACAGGAAGGTACTCTCATCATCCTGGGAGCCGGTGACCGGTCACTTTTCGATGAATGTCAGAGTTGTTTCGAAGCTATGGGAAAGAGCAGTTTTTATCTTGGAGAAGTCGGCAATGCATCCAAGATGAATCTTGTTCTACAACTCATGGCTGGTGTCACTTTGGCAGGCTTAGCAGAAAGTATGGCCCTTGCTGATCGAGCAGGACTCCAACAGAAAAACGTTCTCGAGCTTTTGGAACTTACTTCCTTAGCTTGTCCTGCTATTCTTGAAAAGGGAAAAGGTAAACTTAATATTTTGTTCTAAAATTACAATTTTGTAGGATTTAAATCTAATTTTTCAGTCTTCTGAAAATATTTCGTGAATACCAGGGCTTATTTTATGCAAAAAAAAGCTCTTAACGTCAATATAGATAGTTAAAGTTAATATTCGAAAAGTAATTAATGTGACTATATGACAAAGGGCCGTTTTAAAAAGTCTAGAAAGTTTAATTTTAGGAGTAACATTCCAAAGTAGTGAATTCGTCAGACTTAGATTTATGCGGTTTTCTTCGCTTCCTTGGCATTTCTAAACTGTGATTAATACTTCAAAGACAGACAAATTATACGTTAAATAAAGTAGGAAGAATGAATTACATTCCAGGCAACTGTTGCTTACAACCTTTTGCTTGTGTCTTTCACAACTCATAACTTTGGAATTTTTTAAGAATATTTTGTCTTGAACTTATTTAAAAAGTAATGTATCTTGCTTCTGTTACGTTTTAATTATAAATTCTGAAATTTTTATCAATATTTGATACCACTGAGATGGAAAAACCTATTTCCCTATCATTTGAAAGACAGAATAATAAAGTTGTAAAAATTTCTTTGTTCTGTTAGGCCTAAATGCTTTAGTAATTTTTTTTGCCACAGCTGCATAATTTTTATTCATTTCGATGCAATAAAGAACAGAAGTTCTTGTTGAATTTTTCTTTGTTAGTAAAGATAAATTCCCATAGGGAACAGTATTTTAATTTTCTTTGTACTAATTAATATCGGATTCCATTTCTTTCACATCATAAATTCATTGAATTTTCTAGAAGTCTCCTGAAGTCACTTAAAGTTATTATACTTTATATAAATTCAAAAAGTGACATCAAATAACTACAGGAGGTGTCTGGCCACTTTAGTGACTTTAGAAAGGCTTTTATTTCTCTTTTCACACAATTCTTTGCTTATTTCACTTTCACTTCCACTTGAATAACTTTTATTCAAGCAAAAAATGAATATACATAATTCGTCAACAAAATTGAATATTATTCTTCGTTTAACTAAATTCAATTAATTTTTTATTTCAGCAATCATCGAAGGAGGATTCCCGACGCAACTGCCACTTCAGCACATGCAAAAAGACTTGAGGTTGTCTTTGGGTATGAGCGATCAGTTGGAGCAGCCCCTTCCTTTGGCCGCTGCTGCAAACGAGGTGTACAAACACGCGAAGCGTCTTGGTTATGGGGAACACGACGCTTCGGCGGTGTACATTAGAGCCAGGTTCTAACGGGATCTTCTGCTGCTGTGGCCAAGTTTTTGCTATACCATATTTATTGCAATACCTAAACTCGTCATCGGACGGTATTGAAAAAAGTAATTATCGTATCGTCAGGGGTGTCCAGGTGGCGACTAGATCTATACAAGTGTGCGTGCGCGTGGGTGCAATAAAAAAAGTACAAGAATTTGCATTTTAATCGTATCCATCATAGTTCATTTCTTTGGCTTTCCACTCGATCGAATCGAACAATCTAATGTGACAATAAAGAGAATATCAGAAAAATAAAAGAATTATAAAATTCAAAGAGATTGCAATTACAAACACGCGCGCACATTTCTGTGTTATTAAGCAGAAGTAAAATTAAAATCAGATCGTAAATCAAAGAAATTACAACGTGAAAGCTTCGGAGATAGTGGCTAACATTAATTTCTGAAAGACGAAATGACGCAATTAAGAGATTGAGAGAAGTAATGATGACTTTGATTTTCGTAACTGCAGTATGCTTCCTGGTGCAATTTTATAAGGACATTGACGAGATTTAGCACATAGTGAAAAGCATTTACCGACATAACTATCTTCTGTGCTCGACATCATGGTGTAAGAAAAAATTATATACTTGGATTTTCGGCGTCGATTAAAACTAGCTGCAAAAATGATGCAAATAATATTTTGTAAAAATAATTGAAGATGTAATGTAACGTCGCATGGCACCTTCTACGAAGGTGGAACGACTAATGAATTTTTGAGGGTAGTATGATTTAATGTATGGGGTTATGAATTTTAATGTTAACTCGACACTGGACATGAACCCTTTTAGTTTTAATAATAAATAGATTAACATCTTCAATTCAGACTATTAACAGATTTGTCTTTGACAATTGTCTGAGTATAATATTCTTATTCTTTTTTGATTATTTTAGTACATAATGAGAAAGGTTTCTTGTCTGCGATCTTCGATGTTGTAAAGTTGATTTGAAATTAAAATTTATGATGCTATCTTTTGAACTTGAATAAAAATTTGTCGATTTTTATTTGAAAAAATTACAATTTCGCTTTAACTTTGCCACAGTCTCAGTAGCAAATCTTGTCTTTAAAAACCTATGACCGGATGAATTGTTCATTTATAAACGCTATAGATAATTTTTCACTGTCAGCAGTGAGCGCATTGCATGTTTGCAATCATTGGAGAGCCGCGTATTCTTGGAACGATTTTCGCGGTAAAAACGCTAGAGCTAGCTCGAAAGTTCCTAGGGGAATGTAGTTTACATTTCCGTCTCTTAGGCACCACGATGAACGGTCGAGCGAGTCTCTTCGAAGATGCGATGCCGAGCGCGTCGACTCCGTAAAAGGTATACATAGAAGATAGCATAATTGACACAAATACACACGCACGCACGCAGACTACAGGCTACACGCCATATCATAACTGTATGTAACTAGATTATACGATATTGATGCAGTTTATTAAAAGTAATGATTCAATAACATGATGTAAATTTAAATTAACAGTGATTGGACGAAAATGCGACAAAGCAAGAAAATTACAAATTTCAGATAACCATATAAAATCGTATAAATAGCAGTAACACATGTGAGTAGAATGAAAATGGGAGAAAGAGAGGGAGAGAAAGATATACATAAGTAAGCGTGTATGCGGGTGAGAGTCATATATGCGTTACGTCAGTTGCATCTGCGATACGCGTTATATATGTTTTGTCACAAGATACATTGGTTTTTGAATAAATATCTATTTGAATTAAAACCCTGTGGAAATAGTCATCGTAGAGAAGTCTTGCCCATAAAAATAAGCACAGAAGAGAACCATGTAATATCTGTCTTTCTCTGGTGGTCCAGGGAGACTTTATTTAAAAAGTAT
>JAUEJJ010000045.1:1875303-1885717 GCA_032164275.1 Synergus coniferae | reverse complement strand
AGATTCAGTGTTACTTTATATCCAAGTCACTTCTCTATTAATCTGAATCAATATTAATGATAAGTATATCACTGATTTCAATTAGCGTATATATGTACGCTGATTTGGAATCAGTGATATACTTATATACGCTAATTGAAATCAGTGGTATACTTATTGCTAATTCAGATTTAGAAAGTTCATAAGATTTGTGATGTTCGTTTTAGAAAAGTATGAACATAAGCTAAAATAGCATAATAATTTGTCTTAGAAGTTCATGAGAAATGTCATCCGATGTCTCTAAATTCTCGCAGTATACTTCTTTTCGGTGTTTGAAATATTATTTCCTTTCGCATTCAAAGAAATTTATGGGATATTCAGATGTCGCGGAGCAAAATCGATGTGTCATATTCGAGTTTATGGGTCACTCTATCACAGAATTATGCGTTGAAGAGCTTCGCACTACATATGAATTCGCAGCGAATCTTCAGTGTGATTGATTGCTGTAAAATTAGATAATTTGTACTTCTGAAGGGAGGGGAAAAAAGATTAGAATCTTTGAACAGGATCAAGTGATAAGAGATCCTCTACTTTATTGGTCATTTGATAGCGATTGAACTATACACAATTCGTGATAAGCAATGAACTCCTTAGAGTCTTATCAGAGTTAAAATGATTGGCTATCTTAGCTTTGCGAGAACATTTTTCATCGTTAATAAAAAGATCTTGAAAGCTGATGCGATTGCTATGCATGCATAGATTTCTGAAATCTTTCTAGAAAAAGGTTTCAGAAAAAAACCCTTTAAGAAAAAAGTCTCTTGTGAGTTAGCTTTCAGGAAAGTATGATATATCTTGTCGAACCTTTGTGTAGAGAGGAGAAAGAAATTCAAATAATGTCATGACCGTCTCGTACATTGCATAAAAAGACGGAACAGACTCGAAGGTACGCAGATAGACGGGCAATGGGAATCTTTCGAGGCAAAGCGAAGAAGATGAAGGGATTCTTTCTTCCTTTATTTCACCGCGAGTCTGGCAAAGATCAAGCGCTTTTGTTTTTTGCGAGGTTTGCAGTAAGAATCTCGGACTTGCGATGGTCCAAGTGTTTTGCTAGAGAGATGCCCTGTCGTACTCACAAACGTTCATGTTATCCACAGCAGTTTGTATCCACAGCAGTTTGCCAATTGCCAAACGAGTAGTCTTTCTTTGTTTCCAATTTTTGCTTTTCCTTGCCAGTTTTTCCAGAGACAAATGGGAGAGAAGAACTCATAAATTAGAAAAGTATCCTCACGAAAATTAACTCAAGCTTTTATTGATTGAAGAGAATGCATCTAGACTCTAGCCCAATTTTCAAAAACGATATATTTAGGGTTTGCCACTCGTGAGTTGAAGTTGAAAAGCAATATGCATATAATATTCCAGAGGCAAGACATGCAAACTGGAAGTGATTATAAGGACCTAAAGAATGTTTAGTCGATGTTGGTCAAGGTTAGAAATGAAGGGAAGACCATGACCTGATCGCTTCCTCTCTAGTCATCCTATTTGCTTTTTCTCTCCTCGCTGTCGTTCCTCCTATTGTTGTGAACAACTCAGATATCGATACAGACACTGGTCTTTCACATGCTGAATATTGTCAACTATAAGTAGAATTTTTCGCTAGATAAATAATACTTTCGAGGAAAGAGATTCGAGGAAAGAGATTGAGATTTGAAGGTTTTATGGATTTGGTTTCTTCAGAATATGTTAGTACGAATCCTGTAATTTGTATGGTTTCGAACACTGATCGTGATTTAGTTACCTAGCTTGGCACACGATGTAGAGAAAAGTTCACTTACCGAAATTTCTTCTATAAGTTAATATTTTCTGTCATTTGTAATAAGAGGTCACGATTCAATTTGAAGATCATACTATATTTACCATCTAATCTTTGTTGGTTTTGATAATGGAGAACTTTGATTTTTTTTTCCTCTAATATCATTTATTTTCTGTAGTCTTAAGTTTTTTTTTTTTCAAGGATATGTTTCTTGCTTTTATTAGTACCGTTACTTGAAGTGGACATAAGGCGATATTAGAACTTTGCAAATGAAAAAGTGCATACCGCGTTTCTGTAATTATGAACTTTATCTTCATCAACTTCCTTCTTCTGTCTGCCGTTATCTTTTCTTAGAAAAAACACCAACATTTACTGGTTAGTCGTAACAATGTCTGAGCTTTGAGCTATCGAGAATCATAACAATCAAATCGCTGTACTTTTTTCCGTCAGAAGTGCTGTCGTAATTATCTGAAAATATGAAATTGATATCTTTCAATCTAGATTGAAATCCGAGTATTCGTAATTAACTGGGATAATGATGTCTGGATTCTATAAAAAACCAGAAAGCTATCAATTTTCGCTTTATGGTTTTATTTCCACAAGAATAATTTCACCTAGCACCATTAATTTCATTTTACGCAACATTTTGAGACTAATAACAAATTTCTAAAAGAAAATCTCGATCGTAAAAGCTCGAGCGTCTTAAAAAATGATCAACATTGACCCTTCAAACAGGTGATTCGCAGTGACGCCTTTTCCAAACATAGCCTCCTCGCTTGCGAGCCATCTTACACTTAATGAATTATGAAGCTCATCGCACCCTTCTACCTGGTCGCCCTCCGTCCTTCCCACTTGAAACGTTTATCAAGTCAGAATAGCTCTTAAGAGGTCAATTTGCATTGAGTCTTCCCTTCCCCTTATCAATATAGACACGCATTTCTGATTCTCAAGACCGGTTCTAACGTGATAATGTTTGTGTTTCAGGTGAATCCCGATACTCACGACCGAGCAACTCGACAGATCCAGTCGAAATTGGGTAGTTATTCGGCGCTGAGGCCTATGGTGATGGATGATCCGAAGAGGCTGATCGGAATCGATGTGTTGTCAGCGTGCCCGACTTCGGTCTCGACGCACCCATCGGCACCGAGGCTTCCAAGCGGCTCCGGATCCAGTACGAGGAGTTCGCCTTCGTCACAGGAGTTCAAGAAACCCGGGGGACCCAGGTCGAGTTCCAACTCGGCGAATTTCAACTCCTCGAGTCACGCCTCGGCGCAGCGCGGCGGGTTCGTCAAACCCGCTGATGGGAAACCACCCTACGGGGGAAGAGGCGGCTATCCTGGTCAACCAGTCAAGCATGGAGGCAATAGCAATGACCATCGAAGTCATGGCTTGCTTCCGGCAAAAGGTCCTCCGCCACCAAACTCGGTCGGAAGCAGCTCAGCCATCAACAGTCTAAGTAATACCGGCAGCAGACTGCACAACGCCGGTAGTCGGTTGCCGAGAATACCACTGGACAATGTAAGTGTCGATTTTACCTAGAATTTTAGTCCAGATTCTAGTCTAGATTCCAGTCTAGATTTCAGTCTAGATTCCAGTCTAGATTCTACTCTGTATTATACATATAAACTACTCTTATATATGTATAGAATACAGAGGCGTAGAGACAAGTTGAGGGGTCGTATGACTGCATGACATTGACGACTCTAACACGGACCGTGATAACATTATGTCATCGTTTCCAGAAGATGTATGCCTGCGGCACGCGACCCCTTGTCTTTATGACCGTCGCCGTCTGCGAACTTGTTGAAAATCGAGAACGAGGTGTCAGGAACTGTGATTTAACTCGAATTAGGCTCAAGTGATGGCTTCATACTCATGCTTTCTGAGTAGCTTATTTAACGAGAGTTTAACAAAATTGTTTAGGAAAACGAGTTTTAGGCAAAGATTGTCTGAAACTTAGGTTCACCGTCTCATTGAAGCTATAATCTTGTTGAGTATACGAGTAATATCTGTTGAGTCCTAAGGAATGTTTTCAGTTTCAAACACTAGGAAGAAAAATAATCCCTTCAATTCGTCTAGTGGAAACAAAGGGGTCATGGGGCTAAGAAACTATAAAAGTTCACGTTATCTGTATTTATTACTGCCCATAAAACTCACACATGACTCTCTTCATTATCCTCCTGATCACGCTTACATTAAAGAATTAATTTACACTCTCATATTAATTCGCTCGTGCCGCGGTAAAGTTGTTCAAATGCGTTAGCATTATCGTGCTCATTTAAATATGTAATCTCGTTCTCATTCTCACCCAGTTTATGTGGGAATCGACGTTAATTTCCACCCCATATGTTTCGCAATTATTTTCATTTCTGTTGAATTGAATATTCAACTCATAAATCCCTCCATAATATTTACAACATCTAAAGAGTATAAATCTACACTTTTCTAAATCCGTTGATAGAGCAATTTAGTTGGCAAATAAACAATTTGCAAAGAATGTAAATTAAAATCATCAAGAAGATAATGAGCAGAACTTACAAAAAAAGTTTTATTAGTTAGTATTATTAATATTATGGAAAATTGCTTGAACCACTTTTTACTTCTACGCTTACATATAAACATGACGTTGTGGATATTATAAAGTCTATTGCAAAGTACAGCACATATAAAACACATAAATCATGTGAGAACTATGAAATAGAAAACCTTTTTATAACTCCATTCATACTTTTTGCATAAGCATAAGTTAGTGAAAGGGTTTGACTCGTTTCTTCTCTCGTTTCATGAAAGGTGCTTCAGGTACGAAATTGATTTAGACCAAACCGCCCGCTGTTCATACTCTACCGTCAAAATTTTCAGACCGGAAGAAATAGGATAGGAAAACGAGATAGACAGGGATAAAGAATTCTATTGCGATTAATAAAAGCGGAATATTCTCTTCCTTCTCTTCCTTCTTTTCTCTCGTTTCCCTTTTCGTTTTTCAATTCTTGCTATAACATCTGCCAACCCTGATTGCTACCTGTTTCTTTTCTAAATTCCCCGCTTTTCCATTTTACTTATCCTTGTCTTTCTCAGCACCCTTGGATACACTTTGGTGCGGTTGTGGTTTCATAGATGAAGTCGATAAAGTCGATGAAGCCGATGAAGAGATTGAGTACCCACGTAGTTATCGAAGATTGAAATAAGAGTTACCTTCTCTCAATAAGCGGACATAAATCGTCTTGGTTTTTTCGATCAGTCGATTAGCTTGATTTCATGTTCCATTCCAATCTAATGATACCTTACAAGTATTCAGAATTGTGGTTTCACTCTCAATTGATGGTTATGTATATTGTTGATCTTTTAATTCGTGATTCAGATCAACTTCAGATCAAGTACTAATTTTCTAGAGAGATTTTTATAGGTTCCGTGATCAAGGTTTAGGAAAATGTATAGTTTAAAGTTAGCTGCGTCAAGCAAAACCTAAAGATGATTGAGATTCTATTTTTGCTTTCTATTTTCGATCTTTTGTTCTCTCTTTACTGTTCAATTTCTAATTTTGAAAATTATATTTTTAAACTACCAAAGGATGCAAATAATTCAATAAATTATTATTACATATCATGAAAGAGATGATAAAGGAAGCTTATGATGGAAATCTGAGTGTCTTTTAAATAGCCGTTAAACAGTTCTCTGATTACCATTTATGTAATAATTTATCCTATTTATAAAATTATGTCTTACCTCTTCTGAAATTAAAAAGAAAACATTTGATGTATTCACTGACTTCTAGATTCTCGAATTCTAACTCTTTGTCTTTTGCAGGGTATCATTTCGAGGAATGCACTCGACGAAAATACTCCAGACGTTGAGGACATTTTGAAGGTAAGAACTTACATGAAGTTTTTAAGATGTAGTTACTAAGTCCAACTTTAGGGTTTGAGGAAAGAAGAATTTTCTTTATCGATGCCAAATTACGATGATCGTAACTTAGTAAAACTTGTGCCAGAATATTCTCAAACTCTTACGCGGGTCATTCCACTTTTGTTAGTTTAGATTTTTTCTTCGCAAGAACTCTACTTTTTCAATATTTCTTAAATAATAGTTTTATTTTTACCACTGTGAGGTTTAAGTAACAAATCTGCTTGAACGTTTCCCTACGAAATTTGAGACAGAGTTTAAGGTCTAACAAGCTCGTGCTGCTTAGAGATGACAAAATTCTAATTCCCAGAGGGTTATCGATCGGGAAGCAATTTAAACGCGTCGATGAGTCATCATTGTAACATCGTCTCCCCTCGATTGTGTGAGCTTGGTCGCTCGTGATTCATTTTTAGTCAAGCTCTCCGTTCCGCGTGGTATAGGTCCGTTCAATATCGGAGAGGAAAAAAGCATCCCGCTGAAGTAGAATCTTTTGATTGACCTAAACGAAACCTAGAGGCGAGATTCTGTATTCCGGAAGACGAGGTCGACGCCTTTCTGCCTCAGAGCAAGCGATAATATCAAATTTCTATTCCCATATGTCCCAATAGGGTTACGGAATGGGAAGCGTGTCTAGTTTGAAAATAATTATGTGATGGGCTTAGGGATCAAGGAAGAACTAAGGGGATGAGACCAAAGGAATTTAGCGGCCTATTTTCTTAATAGAGAGCCTCTCTTGAAGAATTGTGTTTGCCTTCGTATAGACATTTTACGCCTGTCTTGATTTATTTCTAACCCAGCAGAAAATAATTAACCATGAGTCCTGCTGGGGGGAATTAGCATTATGTACTTGACATAACGATAAGTGTATTTGTTTGCTACATTTGTGTTGCATGCAGGAAAAAGATTGATTTAAGCGACTCCTGATAAATTGCGCACGCTTCTAAAATATGATTTGATTTGATTTAAGAGTGACTAGTTTATTAGAGCTGGTTTGGATCTCTTTAAACTTCCCTTTGAGCATAAAATCTATTACTGGAGATAAATTTATTAAATAAAGATCATCTTTTTGAAGTAATATTGGATTTCTTAAATTGGTATCAGTTCTCGATTTAAATATGACTCGAGTTGGTATAGAAATAGTTTTATAAGTCATTTTAAAGTGTATTGCTTTGAGTTTCTAGGAAGTCAGTGGAAGCTTTGCAAATCTTTTCCTAGGTGAAGCAGAAGGGCTTCGATTCTCAAGGGAATTTACGAGTTGGCTACTGGGTATCGTCGTTCTGTCTGTTCAGAGTTCGTACTCCATAGACACTGGCTTGAGCCGATGAATTATTCTCACGGCTGACCCGTGGGAAAATACGGGTTGCGCCAGTAGGCATCGTAAATGCGACTGCTAATTGCGCTCAACGACGGCAAGATGGCTACTGCACACTTGAATATATCACATTCTTCTCTGACGAACGCAAGAGATTCATCGAGATCCTCTGCTTTCTTTTCCTTCCTAATCACTTCCTTCCTTCCTTCCTTTATTAGCAGGCTTGCTTGAAAATTCCAAACTCAGCTGCAGAAATTCCGATCAATAAAAATGTGATCCTTGGAGTTTCAAATCTGTTTCTCTATTCCTTTTCTAAATATATATTATAGGTTGTTTTCTAGTCCAATGAATTGCATTTTCAAATATCGATTGCTTCGATGATCACAAAGATCTTCTTTATCCGGTTTTCTCTTTTCCCGGTTTTCTCTTTTTCGTTTTCTTTTTACTTCCTGTGTTGTTTCCTTCCTATTGCAATCCTATGGATTAATAAAATAGAACGCAATGTCAGCATCCCTTCTGTGGCTAAAAAAGAGGTAATCTTCAGTAGGTCTGTTTATTTGAACAAAGAAAAACAAAATTACCTACTTTATCCAGGTCACTTTGTTACTGAAACGAATTTCAACCAGTTCTCGTTGGATCACTGAAGTTAAGCTGCGTTGGGCGCGGTTAGTACTTGGTTTGGTGACCATTGGGAAATACTTTGAGCTGTTACATACTTGATAAACTTCTTATCTTGGAGCTTGTTATAATTTAACTACGCTACATTTCATAATCAGTTTAACCGATTTCGAGTTATCAAGGCCACTTTAATTCGGAACTAAAGTATGATGTGTCGCTTAATATAGAAAGAGGTTTCGGGATACATCGGTTAATGTTTTCTTAGGGCAGTGAAATTTAAAATCCTAATTATTTTAAAACTATTTAGATCTCTCCAGAGTGTTGACTCGTATGGGAAAAAATTGACTATCGTTAATCAGGAAATCCTGGTTCAGAATGAGTGATGATTTGCTAACTAAAAGTGCCACATTGGTTCGGGAATTCCCAATCTGATAGTAAACAATCACCTACAGAATCTGAGCCACCTATTCGTGTTACCAATGTATGTTACACGCCTAGTTCTATCCAATGAGACAAACCACAACGACAACGTCGCTGTAACAATGTTATCTGGTTCCTTAATTCACTAAATAACTACCAATATTTATTCCTCGATTAATTTTATTGAAACATAAATATTATTTATTTAACATAAATAAAAAGTCGTTGCGTTTATCCCATTTTCCAACTCTTATAGAATAAATTATCGATAATATCACGTAAATTAGATAAACTTTTTGTGAAAAAGTACTTTGATAAGAATTTTTTATTTATCAAGTTTGAAATCACAATTTCGAAGTTTTCAGTCGAAGTCTACATTACAAAATGAAAGTTATAATAGAAGAGAAAGTTACTTAGAAAATATTTCTGAAGAAGATGTTATTAAATTGAGGTTCGAGTATATTCCCATTTGTTCGGTAGAGTTCGTTAATGCCTTTCCACCCCGTTAATGATTTATGCACTTCTCAGGAAAAGAAAATAGAGAACAAAAGTAAGAAATAACGATCACGCGCTATGTAGCATAAAACTGTCAAATAAATAAGCTCGCTCACACAATAAGATGTAAATAAAAAGTATTAAAAAATCACGGTTGTTAAAACCAAATTTTCTTTTTAGAAAGGAACACAAGTTTTTTACAATCAAGTTTTTCTCAGATATAAATCGAGATATAAATTCATTCAAAACTATTGAAAAACGACTCACTTAGAAATTCGTAATTAATGTAATCACAGAAGACTTGTAATTGCAGCAAATTATTATAATTAAGGTAATAATTGTTATATTAGATTTACATCCTCTAATCGTAAATCAAAGCTTATTTTATGATTTTCTTAAGAAACGATGGACTCATGCAACTAAATATTGAAGGTGCTTCATATTTTTCCCTGAATCTATAATTTATGATTTAAAATTTTAAATACTGTTTATGATTTATGACAAAGTCTTGACGCAACCATGAATTTAAGGTCATATACTTATGTGACATATATGTCGATGATAATATTCAACATTTCTATCTTGAAATGTTGAATATTATCCATAGATCCTAAATTAAAATTCTCCTATAAATTAAGTGTCAAGGTCTTATATTGAAACTTTTTCTTGTCAAACAAAAGTGTTTAAAACTTGATCGTTAGTGGCGCATAGTGATTACACGATGTAAACGGGACAAGCAATCGTAAGATCTCCTGCTTATAAATCTGTAATAAAGACCAGTCGTATATCATATCTCGCGTTGAGCTCATCCCCATAAAAGTACAATCTTGACTCCTGACGAATGGTGTTACATACAAAATTGTTTGATTATAATTGACGCACAACCCACATAATGATCTTTAACAGCATTTCACATCACGCAGCTTGCATTTTGTGACGTTGCGCTCTGCTTATTTCACAATAATCACTTCCTCTTTGCGTAAATGGCCTGAAAAGCTCATAGAAATTGCCAAAAGGCACAACTTTCGAGTTGTTATTAGATCATTTTAATTATTAGTCATTTAATTATTAGTCATAGCAGTCTATTATTTTCTTCATAATCTCACTCTAAGATCGTTTCGATCATTTCCCACACATTGATTGTTGAATTTATATACCCTTTCATTTCATCTCGTTTGTAGTTTACTTCCCCATTACTCGTCACGTGCTGGGATGAAATATAAGGAAGGGGAAAACTTAGTTTAGAAGGGTTTGTCCTCTCGCGAGGGCGTGAGAAGAGTATTTCGCGACTGTCTTCAACTTCATCGTCAACGGAAACGTTCGCTTTTGAAACCCATTAGATTTCCGCAAGGCGTGATATGGCGCAGCAAAGGCTTATTGTGCGAGTGCAGCGCCGCCGAGCAAGTGCAATGTGCAAGTGCACAAGTCGAGTTCCGCGAAGATGTGCACTCTGCCGCACTGTAACGGGTTTTCACTCCTTCACGTGCTCGGCATAATTACCCTACGCTTGACTATATTCACTTAGGTATAGTTAACTCGTATACATACATGCGGGTACCAAGTATCCGGTCTGAGGATAAACTTGTAGGCTTTTACTTGTCTGTGGCTCTGGGATGCGCACGTTCTATAAAAGGACTCCTATTTTGAATAACTTCCATTGTCCATAAACTCAACTCACATTATTCAATATGCGGAAGCTGTAGAAATGTTTATTATTAAAGAAATTAGACAATTCATTTGGGATAAATATGAGTAAATACATACAAGATAATTGAAGTAATAAGTCGTAGAAGAATGTCAACATTTAAGGGGTAAGGCCACCCTGGAAATTTCAAAAAATCGATTTTTTTTTTGGCTTAAATACTTTTTCAAACCCCCTA
>JAUEJJ010000045.1:1850272-1871280 GCA_032164275.1 Synergus coniferae | reverse complement strand
TTACCCCTTAATGCATGTTCGATAATATTTAACACAGTTTTTTTTACTGATTCTGGTCACATGTGTAGTTAAATTTAATTTTTCTTGATCTTTCTCCCGATTTCCGTCTCCCTTCTTGAGTACTCTTTCCATATCCTGTTTGCCAGCCTCCTGCTCCAGTTGCCGCTTTCTTTACGTCACGTAGAAAGTGAAGGCTATTTTTCAGAAACATTTCGATGTGTGCAGCTGCAGAGACTCTTTTTATGAGCATGGCGTCTATTTTTCGTTTACCGATAAATCGAGAAATGTCCTCTCACCAATCATGTTACGCGTCGGAGGAAATAACTCTCGACAGTTTCCAAACAGTTTATGCATTGAATGTATAGGTATACAATCCTAGTAATGAATTTTTATACTCTTCCAATGAATTTTCGACAACATTCATTCAGAATTCTCGTTTTAGAATGACACGTTTTTCTTCTTACTCGAGTAGGTATACATGCATTTCTTTTTAGTATTGCTATATTCGAAATACTTCGTATTCTCTGCATTTTTTTCGTATTATTTTTCGTTCTCGTTTCAAAGTTTGTACGTTTGCTTCAGCGTTAAATCGGTTATTGCAGAAACGTGCGGGCTCAATGGCGATATACGTGACTTCGTTTTTGTTTGCATAATTTCAAGGATATGCTTTCTCGCACCAAAAATATTCGCGGCTCGTTATTTGCGAAAAATACGCAGCAATGACGTCTGCGTACGACGACCTAGAAGCCATACTCAATACTCGATGAGTCACAATTATAATATGTTTGAAAAGATTTAAAGAGTCATGTCGAAGCAGGATTTCTACAATCGTGAAATCTATTGATTTAAGGAAAAAGGGAATGACACTCGTTGTAATACAAACAAACCATTGGAGTCATTTTCTGGAATAGTACTATGTGTGACTAAATATTTGTCCTTGGTTAAACATACGTATCTCTAGAGCTAAAGTCGATTCAGACGATTAATTGTCCTCTTGAGTCAACAAGTACCTTCGAGTGCAAGTTTTCTTTACCTTTTATTCTTTTTTTTTTCTTCCTCATCCTCGCCTTCGAACTCCTCCAATTTCTCCTTTCTCGTTCGTTCCAAGTTGCTCAGTTCGTGTTTCCTTCTTGGAGAAAATTGGCGAGAACATCGCTATGGTTGCTAAACTTAAGGTTTTCTTTGTTTCAGGAAATGACATCAACGGTAACAACGCCACTGTCGGCCATTGCCCAGACACCAAGGAAAGAGATCGAGTCCAAATACACATTTAATCCACTGCTTGCTAAGGTAAGAATAACATTCATTAAATTCAGGACCAATCAATTTTTAATTAAATTATATTATTTGGGTACTAACATTGCCGAGTTTCTACTAAACTAAGGGAAATTTAATCAAAAACACATACACGGTCTCTCATTAGAGGGTCTTTAATCGATTTTCTAAGTAATGAGTTTCATTGCCAATTCGAAATCTTAGATCAGTGCTCTTCAATTCATTCCTTTCATGCTTTTGCACGCGGTATAAACACCGGGAGAATTCAAATTGCCTGGTGTGCTTGGCACAAGGAGTCTCGTGCCACTTGGCATCGTGTCAAGACGCGTATGCTTCGAGAGGACGACTCATTTTCCTCTTTCGAGGAGGAAGGAGTCGAACAAAAAGAGGAAAACATACGAAAAGAGATATCCCTCTTTGCCCCGAACTTCGCCCGACTCTGAGAAATTAGCTCGTAAATGTGGGTTAATTCGGTCTCGCACCTTCCGCGCATTCGCAAACGTATGTCCGCCACTCACTTGCTGCCCAAAGAAAGAAAAAGACGTCAACTGTAACTTTGGAATACTGAGAAATTCCTAAAACATTTTTCGGGGAGACCGCTCAAACTCTGAACTTTGTTTTACTCTTGGTTTTACTTCTAAAGAGACTTTATTGCTATTAATAGAATACAAATTATAAATTTAATTAATTCAACTTATTTCGTCGCTTCCTTTGCTTGAAAATATGAGGCCTGCATAAAGTTAAATAAAATTGTTCAAAATAGACTTGTTGAAGTGGTAAATGTTTGAATCTGCATTAAGCGGCTTCCACGGAACTTTCGTTTTTGATCCTTGAAAGTTTGGGCTTCAAGGTTGAAAACGCAGAGCTAGTCGAGTTTCAAGTTGTAAATTTTCAAATGCACTGAAAAAAGTATGTGGTTGGGTTAACTACTTTAACTTTTAATATATGCCGTTACACGCAGAGCTTGATTAAATATATTACAAACCAAAGTAGCTGATCCTTCTACCGTTTTTTTTTTTTTTTTTTTTCAGTGTGGTTGCTTGCTCATGTAATAACAGAGAGCAATTCAAAAATCGATTTCAAAAGAGCATTCCCGAGATGATAAACTGAACATTTCTAATTTCCAAAACTTATGAAATTAATATTTTAAAGACGTATACAAAAGTTAAACTGTTTATTAACATATATCTTTTTTATTTGCAGCTTACGGAAGTCCCAGCACCTGAAACCTCGAGGCCTCGTAAGTAATTTTAATCTTCTTTTTTGTTACTTGATTTAATTCTGTCTTTATATATTTTTGTTGAGCTTAGTGGAGAAATTTTGTGGCTTAAAGTCCTCTGATGGCATAGAAGTGTGGTTTCATCGAGGGTTTCATGAATTAATCATATGACCTTCTGAGGTTCTTTTCGACTCCAGAAACCTGAGAATACATATACACAAAGTCTGGCTTAACAAACATTACAAACATTTGAAAATGAACGGTGTGGTTTTGCAAACCGTTTGGGTATATTTAAACAACACGCCTCTGACTTACCCCTTTAACCGATCTTTTTTAGCTCTTGTCGTTTGCGCGTCGCGACCGCGAATAAACCGTCCTACATCGTTTCGCGTTTAAATTAACGCATTGACGTCAAATGCTCCATTAGTATGGCTTGTTTCGAATCTCATCGGAAATCATTGACGAGTTGTTGTGGCCGTCATTATCCCTTCAACTGTCTATATAAGCTAGCTCTATTTCACTGCTGATTTCACAACTAGGTTTATATCTTCTTCCACATAAATATATTGTAACGATTAGACTGGAAAGTCATTAATCAAGAGAATTACTAGTTATGTTTCTAAAAGAGATGTAAAGATGTTTCAAAATTGGTGTTAGGCTATTTGGGAATAATTTGAGAATTTAAGAAACTTGGAAACTTTTTTACTTCAAGGTGTGTTTTGTGAAACTTCTTTAAATTATAACTTGCCCAAGAGTTGATCAGATGTAAATGATTTTATAATATTAATTTGAGTTTGAGTTAAGAAGCTTATCAGGATGTTGTAGCTTCTCACCCAACCTTTCAACTATAAATCCCGAGCCTCGAATCTAATCTCCTTCCTTGCTTCATTAATTATTTATTGGGGTCTGAACAACCCTCATACTTCGAACAAGAAACCTCGTAGTGAATAGAAATTACTCTCTGCTTTTCACATTAATTGTAATAAAAATTGTTTCTTAAATTCAACTTATATAAGTAAATTAAACGTATTACTTTACATACATTATACATTATACATTTATATTACATTATACTTCGCATATAACAATATTATAAAGATTCTTTTTTACGCCTTCTTTTTTTATAAGGGAATCTAAAACTTCTGACTGGTTATATTTATAAAAAGGATTTCGAACTCTTTTCGATTCTCATTTACGTCAAAAATATAAAAAAAGTACGTGGACGAGATAGTCACGCTCCTCCAAGTTTTTTCCTGTCCAATGGTGATGGAAAAGACTGCGAGTCTCGAGGGGAGTGTGATCGCATCGTGAATTATTTCGCGTTCCAACAATCGTCCAACAGGTATGTGAGTTTCTTTCATTCTCAGTCACCCTCCCTTCTATTGTAACTAGATAGAACTGCTGAGGGGTGAGAAAGTTCAGTGCAATAGTTACGCAATTCCTTTCATATTTCGATTTAAACCTCTTCTCCTTCAGAAAGGACCATAACAATCGATTTTGTACACAATACTGAGATGAAATGTCAATAATTGTAAATATGGGAAGAGCTCAACCCTGTTCGTACTTCAATCTGTTTATTTTGTAATTAATCTACAACTTTTCTTTTCTTTTTATTATTTTTGGTTTATTAAACTATCGACATTTTTTATAGTTTTCCGAACCCTTTTACCATCTCTCAACCCCAAATAATTTTCTTCTAAACCCCTTTTCTCAATTACTTCTCCCATTCCCCTCAGGATTACCTGAAGTCCCGCAATTCCAGGGATGTCAAGAACTCTTTTTTTTATCGATTTGCAAAGGAATTCAAACGATCACTTGAATGGTATTTAAAACTCTTCAAATCTCTAGAAATCCGTAGAGATCACTTAAAACCACTTAATATCTTTGGAAATTCCTTGAAATCGCTCAAAATATCCTGGAATTCTTCAAATTTTTTGTTCAAATCTTTTAAAAATCATTTGAGTTGACATTACGGATCGTATTAAGCTAACTTGACTGCAGTGAGCTTTCGGATGGATGATCAGTGATTCGCTTAACGGCGGGTTGTATTGCGTTGAATTAATATTGAGTGGGCGGTTGAACACCGAGAGTGTATTTGTGTACTTCAGTTGATATCAAATATCTACATCCAAATTTGAATTCAGTATCTGTTTAAATTTGAATTCAGTATCTGTTTGTATTTCTGAGAGCTTATCTTCACTTCACTCTGAATTCTTCGGCCAAATTTACCTCAAATGCAGAAAGTGTATGAACCAACTGTTGTTGATTAATTTCGCAAAGAGAATCTCAAATGTTCCAGCCCCATTATAAAGGATCCAAGTCCATTCTCTGGATTTTGCAGTTGAAGCCATGAAATTACAACTATCATCGGCAGTTTATGTACAAAGAAAGAAAATTAGACGCTTGGGAGGGTGGAGAAGTCGATCTGTCGCAGAAGTAGGCTCGTTTCCGGATTCAGCGACGGTGCCACCGAGTCGGATCTAGTTGGGGTTGCAGGCGCGATGCTGAACCAGGATGGTTGGCTGGATGGTTTCCATGGAAACCACCTCCTCGTCTCATTGCTCTCACCCTTCCACCATGTGGTGAGGAAGCGAAATACCGAGAGAAAGAGTGAGAAAAGACCAGAATCGTGAGAGTTGAAGGCGGGAGAGACGTAGAGAACATCAGGCAGAAACAGAGAGAGCGACGATGGCCTTTCGAGGGGCAGACCAAGGGTTTGAGGGGTTGGTGGAAGCAGTTAGGAAGGAGAAATAGTGACGGAGATGCGAAGGGGAGGTGACTTGTTACGCGATCTCAAACAACCTCTCTCTCTCTCTCAAATGAATATGCAAAGCGTATCAAAGTACATATCCATCGTGCGTAGCGTTTTCCTTATTAGCTTGTCCCTCACAACTAAATTTACGACGTCTTCTGCAACCAATGCAGCAATGCAGTGGGGAAAGTCGCTTTGTACACTTTGTCATGGGACACCCACAACGAAAACATCAATGATTTGCTCTCGATGTTTATGTTTTTGATATCAAAGATTGTATTTCATCATTTTATGAGTATTTGTCGAGGTATTTGTTCTCAAAAGAGATACTTTAGGTGGGTTATTTGGTCCTCGATTTGGTTAGTTTCACATTGACTGAAGTGACTGAAATGTTTTCGAGATTCCGCTCCCGAATCTCCTTTGTTGATTGAGCCTATTGAATTTAAGGAATGAACGGAATTCAGAATATATCTTTTCCCGAGCATTGAGAAATCTGATGTCTCGCTTGCATGCGCCATTATCGTTTCCGATAACAGAGTATGTGGAGGAACTTGGAGTACGAGGAGGTCGGAAAGGATGGAGAAATCGAGGTTCATGACTCAGAGAGAGGGTCGTAGGAAGTCGATCTCCATAGAATAGCGCCAAAATTGGTCCAAATTAAGTATTGAATATCGATCCCGTTGACCTACTTGTCCAATTATGTTAGCCTCCTATAACATGAAAGCTCACTGCATAATGTTCCAGGATGTTTTCATAGTTAGGTCATGTCCCAGGAGAACGAAGACACGGGTGATTTTCACAGAACGCCTTCCCCTCACTTGAATTTCTATTCTTCCTCGATAAGAGTTTGCGGTTAATGGGTAATCGATGTGAATATTGTAGAACGAGCAGCAGAAATCGTTTAATTAATTAGATTCGCTGAGAGAAAAGAGTGCAATGAGTTTCAACAAAATTCGTACTAACTGCGCCGAAGGCTTTATTTATAGTCAATAGTTTTTTTTTTCTGTACAAATTGTCGAAGGGGATAAAAAGGGAGAAGAATGCGCAAATTTTCATAATGAATTTTCCAGTCTGAGGCTATTTTACTGTTGTTTAATGCAGTTTGTTTGAACAAACGTGCTTTTCGAGCACGTTTAATTCATTTTAAAGTTTTAATTCATGCCGCGATACATTTTTAACTGCCTGGATCGACATGTGAAATTCGTATAAATATTAATCGATGAATTGAATAATAAATTAATAAAGTACTTCTCCGTGAAGATATAATTTGACGCTAACCGACACTAATTGCATAGGGAACGACCTTCATCAATAACCATTTTGTTACCAGAGGGAGACTATTATGGAAATAAAGTGCCATCAAAGAAGCGATGCATGAACTTTTTTCTTGTTACCATACATAATCAGTACCGTTTTTTCTATTCGTATTCCAAACAATTTTAGATTCTGTCGTTCAATTTTCAAATTAAAGGCACCGAAACTACTACTCACAGTAGTTCTTCAGTTCATCTCGCTTTGTAATCTGAATCTAAAAAAGAGCAACATGCACTTGTTTTTCATGTCTTTCCGCTTCTCGAAATATATTGCATCATATTTCGCGCAAACCTGTTTTTCGTGATCTTTGTCTCCGCCGTTGTCTCATCCAACGATGCTTTTTTGGTGTCGCAACCAAGTGGAGGTTAAGAAGACTCCGAATGAAATAATTAATGTGGAAAATAATAAGAAACCCGAGAATCACAGAGATGTCAGGGAATTTTTAAAATCAAGTGTAGTAGTTACCCTGGAAATATTAGCGCTAGAATGTTTGATAATATCAGATCTTAATGGCAAACAATATGGACAATGGGTAGGATTATTTGGATTTTACGATCCCTAAATAGGGAGATTGATTCGCTATGATTTTAATACGGACGAGAGATGATATCGAGATACGGAATTGCACGAAGTTCTCCTTTGTGTAAACAAACTAGTAACAGGCTGCAGGCCAGGGTCACAGCTACGTTCAGGAATCCAGTTAACTCGACCCTCGTTTCCGGTTGGGCTACCAGCGCCGTCCGATAAAGCCGGTGAAACGAGTTCCGGATTGAGTTTCTATCCGCGAAATTTCCCGTTTACCAGCCGTCCTGGCTCGCGAGGAACTCCTGTTTAACTATTGACTCCCCACTAGTCTTTCTGGATCCAACCGAATCAAACGTGCAAAAGCAATCAACATTTTTAGAGTAATTAGTCTTTACATAACTCCACTGAATTTTCCCTCCAGGGATAATTTGTGGTAAAACCTAATGAAAGATGTAGGAGAAAGCGTAAGAGAAATTGGACATACTGAAAGTAGACTTGTCAAATGTATAAGCAAAATATAACAGCGACAATATATTCTTCTGATTTATATAATTATAATTATAATTATAATTATAATTATTATTATTATTATTATCTAGAAATCTGCGGGGAAATAAAGGATGGGAAATGTTCGATGATTGTTGGAAGTCGCGGTGGCAATGAAATTAATTCATCAGATACATTTATTCAAAGGTCAGAGTGAGGAACGTCACAAGTAAGCGATTGAATATTAAGTGTCTCTGGCTTGGTAGCGTCCACTCAAGTTCAGCAAAGCCTGGCTTGATAGACGACCGTCGAAGCAAACGGGAAATAACTCAGAGGGTGGAAGAGAGGAGGTGGAGGAATGACTGCTAGAGGCGATCTTAATAATTGATGTCATGGGAGTTCTACGCCCGAAGACCCCTCAAATTTCTCTCTTGAATATCAAATATTGTTATGGACATGATTTAAGGAATTAGCAAACTGTTATTCAAATTGAGAATCAATTTTCTCTGTTTGCTTTATAAATCTAAACAAGTGTTTTTGAGGATATTTTGAGGATATTTTGAGGATATTTTGAGGATATTTGAGGAAACTACTTAGGAATCAAATCAATGCTAGACTTAAATAAGAGTACAAGGCATTTTGATTGATGAATTATGTTGATTAATGATTGTGGAAGCGAAACAAGTCAAGCGACTGATAAATGATGTGAACAGCAGTTAATATCAAAAAATCGTTGCTGAATTATATATGAAATTTTTATTTGTAATTAATACCAATTAGAATACTCTCTAGCGTTTAAAACACGTGTCAGAAAGCTTTTCAACTTTAGTTTAGGCACTTTGATAAATACCTCGACGAACAAGATAGCTTTTAACGGCTTATGTATTACAACGTAAATGTTAGCAACGGCTTTCCGTCGTTGGGGAATAATAGAAAGTCAGTAAAAGAGATGTGAAGTATATATTCTATAATACCTAGCGCGAGAAATTAGGTACATTTATTTCAAGAGTCTAATCTCTTTAGGTTTTAATATATTTACGTTATTTTTTAATTAAAAGAATATTTGTGCACTTTTATCCTGTCGCTTGATAGGGGCTCGCTTTTTTAATAAGCTGTTCGCTAAGAGTCGAGGATAGAGTATCTAGTTTTTCTTTGCAACAGGAATTTCAGAGCTATTTGACGGAATTACTGGTTTTTAGTCGACAAAATAACGAAGCGTGTTCTGAGTTGAAAAAACCCGACGATAGTCACGTGCCTCTGAGCAAGGAGCGAAAGGAAAGTTACCCTCCGCTTTGCAGTAAAGAGACCTCTTTTTCTTTCTTCTTTTATCATCCCTCTCGCACCGTCCTTTTCGCTCACGTACCGCATACAGAACACTGCTCCTTTCTACAACGAGAGGATCGTTAATCGTTAATTCTTCCATCCAACAGATTGTTTCAATTACGGACTATGAAAAGCTTCGATAATTCGTCTAATTGATAAATGTGAACATCACTTTTATATGACGGTGTACTAGCATAAATTAATCTCACGCAATGCGCCGAGCAGTTTCTCGAGTTTAAATTTTCTGAAATCTATTCAAGTCTCTAGATCAATCTATTCAAGTTCTAGAATGCCAATATTCTTAATTTTAATTTTTAATTTTAACGTACTCAGGGACATGAAGAAAGATTGAAAAGAAAGTTTAAAGTCGTCCGTAAGAAGAGTTTGCCTATTTTGTAACAAATGGGAGCGACAGGGTGTGAAATGAGGTGTAAACTGTAAAGTACCTCAAACTTGGAATTTTATCGACAAGTGTTTTTGTGCTTCTACTGCTCCTTGTCCTTAATAACGATGGCCATTAGTACCGACTACCGACCTTACTTTTATGACACGAATTTCAAAATATTCTTTCAAAATAATGACTATGAATTCTTTTAAGTATATCTGTATTTTTAAGTATATCTGTCTTTTTAAGTATATCTGTCTTTTTAAGTAAGTTGTTTTGAAAGAAGCGAATTCGTGAAAGGAATTCTAATAAAATAATTAACAAAGCTACTAAATTTCTCAATCCATTATCATCAATGAAAGTAAATAACAATTCTAAAAGAAAGAAGATATAGCTTTTCCAAAAATACGATTTACCCGGTGTCCGTCGGTTTGAACAATTGAAATATTGTTGAAGTGGATGCGGAAGCAATTGCGTTTCTTGTCGTTTCTGAGGTGAGAATTTACGACCGTTGGGTTTTTACAAAGCGAAGAACAGAAGGAGTTCCTTACTTTTTTTAGGAAATGTAGATAGGAAGGAAGAGAGATGGAAAGAGATATATGAATGGAATTGAAGTAAAAACTGGGGAAAAAATATGAAAAAGGGAGAAAGAATGAGTAAAAAGGGCAACTAAACGTAGATTTTTTTCATAAATTCACCTTCATTCTTTACTCTTTTAAAAAGATTTTTCTTTTAACGTTAAGTCTAGACCTGGTTTTTAAATCTTTCACTACATGAAACGGAATTCCATAGCTTGTTAAGCTTAACGAGTCACTCTGACTCTCCAAAGCACTATGAATATAACGTTTAGCGATATATATTATAAGATTTCCAGCAAAATATTACAGCTTTTGAGTGTAAATACTAAATACACTAGACTCCCGAATTACTTCTATTCGAATTACCAACAAAAACTGGAGGTAATTCGGGAGTGTAGTGTAATATCTGTTTCGTAATTATCGTGATCTTAAAAGAGAATTTCCCGTTTAATGAAAAGAGTTGACACTAATGCAATCAGTTGATCGCTTATCTAAGTAATTATTCGCTTAAAGCAATTATGACCGAGGCTTTTTCGGACCCTGTTAATGAAAAGACATTTAATGATGTAAATATGAGAAAATATTATCGTGAGTCAATTTTATAGCTAAGTGCTTTCTGATAAAATTCCAAATGGTTTTAATTGACTAGAAATATTTCTTTATTCGATATTGGCATTCATAGACATTCATATTTTTTTTTGTTATTGTGGAGTTAAAATCACTAGCAGAGAGAATCTCGATCGCAGTTAATTATGCGAAGGGCACGGCTTTTCGAGGAGATAATTCCGATGTCCCAAAGCCGAAAGAGAACTGCTCAATTATGCTACTCTCGAACGACTTCGACGAATTCGCGCATCCCTCGTGGGGCGCTTTTGCGGTATCTAATTTTACGTAATCTAATTTTGCCGCAAAACCTTCCGTAGCTCGTAATCGACGCGTCCCGTGTGCAAAATGTTCGAGAATTACACGTCGAATGAAGCGGCGAAGCGACAAGCCAATGGCTAATTCACTCATCTTAAAATCCATCATTTCATTAATTAAATCCCATTTATGTTAACAAGTGAAAAAATTGCAAATATATTAAGTAAAACAATTTCTTGAGTAGAGTCTATTGTAGAATGTTGGGGTTGAAGATACTTTTTGTTTTGAAGATACTTTTTGTTTACAAAAACCTTCTTTGATTTCCAGTCAAGTTTCTGCTGAAAAGGAATTCTTTTACTTTTTTTTTTTTTTGTATCTGGCATCTCTAACTGCTCCTGAAAGTTGTCCATTATTCGCAACGACGGCGATAACTTCTATACCCGTCTGCGAGGACAAAGCGTTGCTACGACGTCATTACCTGTATGCCCACAGAACGCGTGTCTTCGAATCATTAAAGTTGAAGCACACACAGAACATACTTATCGCCAGTGTAACTTTGCTCGTTTACGACTAAATTATAAGAGTTGTCTGCCTTTTTTACTTCGTTAACTCTCTCTCGTTATGCTAATTTTCACCCCCGCGCAATTACAAAATTGATACTTTGTTTTTCTTGAAAACATCTGGGCGTAAATCTTCTTCAATTAATGTGTATGTCAAATCAGCATTATTCGTGTGAAAATATAAACCAATTTTTTAAAAATATTTCGATAAAACTCAGAGTTAAGACTTACATTTTTTGGATACATTTTTTGGATAAAGGAGAAGGCATGAGCATCCTCGTGAGTACCAAATCATTCCTGTAATCAGTCATCGACTTCCCCACTCACGATGGAGGAAGTCGATGACCCTCGGTCGCCACAACGTGCACGTGCACACTAAGAAGTCATAGTACCCGTCTAGAACGAATGTGCATACGCATTTAT
The DNA here is from genome assembly GCA_032164275.1 of Synergus coniferae. NCBI lineage: Eukaryota > Metazoa > Arthropoda > Insecta > Hymenoptera > Cynipidae > Synergus > Synergus coniferae. The sequence goes on along the minus strand of JAUEJJ010000045.1, from coordinate 1,859,579 downwards.
AAAGTATGGCACTTAACATCATCGGCTTGAACTTTGGTCACATGAAAGTGCTCTTTCCACTGTGAACTAACGGCATTTCTCATTTTTCCCAATTTCGAAAAAACGGTTGTTCTTTTCAGTCTATCTGTCTGGAAAAAATGATTGTGGAACGTTTTGTGCAGTGAGAAACCTTGTCTTGAAGATGTACTTTTATTTTTGTTGCCTTGTGGATGCTAAAGCACGAATGCATCGGTTGCCGACGAACTTGACACGATTTCGCATTTACGTCTGTCATGTTGTGGCCTACTTTACGTAGGTGACATTGTTTGCGGTTGGGTCCGTGGAACAGTTCATAATCTTCAACGACTGAATACAGAGGTCGGTTTTAATCACCAGGAAACTTTTGGAAAAAACAATGAAATTTTTTGAATATGAGAGAAAAAACATTAATATAACTTGAAAAAATGTATTTGCTGTAAAAAAATGTATTTGCTGTTTGAGAAAAAAGTGCATTGAGTAGTCATGAGTATTTAATATTTATAAGTAACATTTTACACTTTCCATAGCAATAAATCCTCTAAGCTGGAAGCTTTTGCTCCCGTGGCTATCCATTATGACCTTCGAGAGGTATATCGATTAATCACCAGGAGGCCCAATGCCAAACAATCAACTTATCCACCTTGCTATTGATCGCGTGACACACGCTTTGGAGTCTCTAAATTCACTCAGGAATTTTTTGCCTACCCCAAGTTTATGTATATATTATAATTCCCAGGGCAAATGATTGCCTTTGCTCTAAACTCAGGTTTGAAAACCATCGACCTAAACGATAATTCCATGTCAAGCTGATATTGATTTCCTGTTAGACTCGTTTCTTGGGTAACCTTCTTCGATTTAATTAGACATAATTGCTTGAACAGTGAACATGTAATATGTATTTTAATTTATTGTAATTTATACAAGCGCACAATTAATAACATTTAGTTAATTTGCAATTAACTAAAATTTATAAAGTGTGCAATAATTTATTGAACGGAAGAACATGATGTTTTTTTTTTTTTCATCAAATCTATCGATGGATTCCAACGAAGAAGATTGTGATTTATAGCAAAAGGCACGTACATACTCATATGTTGTGTATAACAGATAAAAATTGGAGCTAGTGTTTGCATATCCACATTCTCCAAAAGTAAATATGAAAAAAACAAAGAGAAGCCGGAACACAATAAGCTTCATCAGTCTAAACTTTAGGAAAAGTACAATTTATAATGCTACAGATGTTTCCAGAGGCGTAAATAACGTCCGTAAATATTAATGTTTGAAGTGCAGAATACAAAATGAAAATCATAACAACGGCATTTGGGGATTCACATGAGCCATCTGTTCTCATAAAGTGGGACGTGTGTGTTTCGCAATAAGGGTTAATTTACCCTCATTTTTTCCCCACTGTTCAGTATTTGTGAAACCATCAGTATTTGTGAAACCATCCTTTTGACAGACGAAAATTCTTATTAATAATGAACTCTGAACTAACTACCAGATCCAATCTACAGTTTCTTTTGAAAACGTAAGATTTAGAATTGAAAAAGAGACAATACCAAGAACTTGGCAACAATCAGGTGAATTTGCACCGTGCGGTTTCCTGGTGATTACGTGTGATGCAGACGACATTATGCAGCGTCACGATGATTTCCAAGGATGAGGAGCCATAATCGAGAAAGGCCAACGTGCCAGATTACTGAGTTCCATCGTAGCATTTGTCGTCTATATAAACCTTAATACTACATAAATTCCATAACTGCGACGAAGGTTCGAACATCATATATATGCATACGTTGTGATAGTGGGTTCATAGGCCTTTGTAAATTGGGTCAACTGACATATGTTGTAGGCTTCCTTCCTGAGTTGGATCCACCCTTTCTGTTCCTTTTATCAAGGCAAGGGTTAACATTCACGGCATAAATATTGCCATCTCGTTTCTCGTAGGATCTCTACTGTAGAAGAAGTAGCAGGCCAACTTGGAAATGAGTGTGGTTGCTCGTGGCTATGTCATTATCATAAACTTGACGGGGTTATTACTAGGTTCTGTGCACTGTTGGTTACGTCTTACATTAGGTTCTTAGAACGCTCCTTACTTTCGCTACACCGTCATTTTTGATGACCTTGAAGTCACTTGCAAACAAATTGGAAATGGAATGACTAATTTCAGTTTTAGGCTGCAAGTTTCGCATCCTAAGCACTAAGCTTGAATAATGCATGAATGGTAAAAAAAATGTACTTTCTCAATTAAAAAAGTGATTATAACCAAACGACGCGACCATGGACTCATTTCGCATAAAATTCACTTTCAACTTTGCTGTAAGAAAAGTCCACATGTCACGTAGCGAATAAAGGTTTTATAAACACTATTTCGTGTACAGTGATAATACTTTAACGACGACAAACATCATAAGAATGTCATTTTGCATCAAATTGCGCATCACTCTGAGTTGTGTTGTATAAGTAAAGTGCATTTGGTTGAATCAACTAAACATGTTCAAATAAATAATTACTTTGAATTGACCAAATGAAATTGTTGCGTTTTTTAAAAAGAACCAAATGTTTCGTTGCGTTGACCAAATTTTTTAGTTGCAACAAACACACTAGGTTGAACAAACTGTTTTGTTGCATCAACTCAATCTTTTCTCTGAGTGTACAGACTTTTGCCTTCCATTACGCGTAATTTAATCAATATATCTTCTTTTATAGTTTCGAAAACACCTTCTGTTAAATCCAAGAACACAAGACTCTTTCCAAGCATCGTATTACCCAAGTGTTTTTATCTCGGGTTTTATATGCCGGATCTTTTTATATGCCGGATCTAAGTTTAAAACTTTGAAAAACCATATCCAAACATCGGTAGTCTTCGCATTTATGCGTTTTTATCGCCTCAATTTTGAAGAGGGATCGCGAGTCTGAAAGTGGGAAAGAAACGAGACGAGCTGCAACGAAAATACTGGTTTATTGGCATCCTTTCTCGAGGTAGTAGACTTCCGATCATCGAGTCGCCAATAAGGCGGAGAGAGAAAGAAAGAAGCAAAAAAATAAAGAGCCGGAGAGAGAAAGAGGTGGACGAGAAAGAGAGAGGAAAAGAGAGAAAGAGTCGATTCCACAGGTTCGGGGCAAGGTGGTCTAACCAGATCTTGCCCCGAAAAACAGGTGTAGTCTCGACCGCCTATCGTGGCGTGTGCCACGCTTACGATTCCCCAGCATATCTCGCTGATGTGGACACATGTCCACTCTGAAACGTACGTGCACGCCCGTGTAAATATGATCGCTCACGTCTGTAATCTCTTCTTAATGATACACTGCAGTGTCGGCTGTTTACATTCAGTTAACCATCGAGTTCTGCTTAAATGCATTTATCGACTGAGAATCACGTGTCCAAAGTGTCTAGCAGTATCTGCTTTGCAACATCCACACCCTCCACTATAACTACATCCTCTACCGAGAAACACCTTTATGGTTAATGAAATTAAAGACCGATAAGCCGTATCGCAAGATTTATGCTGATGCCAAGATTATCGAAGGACGTATTTCCCTCGCAGTTCTTTGTGAATCTAAATGAAGGACAAGATTGAATGCTAATTAGAAAGACTAGATGTCTCGTAATTAGAAAGATTATGGTATGTGGGTATTTTAAAGGATATCCGATTTGTTAAAATCAACCCATTTGTCAGGATCGAGGTCAGGATTTGGAGAAACGAGATGCTTTTTGAGTAGCGGTCAAAAATATTCTGCCTATTTTGTCCTACAGGACTGATGCCGTAGAGGCGTAGACCCTTGACGCTTGACTCTTCTCCTAAGTAGCGAGGGTGTATACATCCCCTCTCGGAATGAATTCTAGGTTTGCCTCGTCACTCAAGATGTTAGCCGTTAGCGTACCATTCCATTACCACTTGGTCACCATCTGGCTGAAAGTTAAAAAGGATCCGAATTTCCTGGGTCTGCTCTAAAAAAAACGTTAGGGCTCCAACAATTTGAAAAAAACTCTAATCCTGAGGAAAACTGAACCGACACGCTCTTATATTCTCCTTCGCTCTTATATTCTCCTTCGCTAAATGATTATTTGTATGGACACCTAAAAATGTATTGCTACAGGTAGAATTTTTAAAGAGAGAAAGAAACACAGTAAGAGCAATTGTATTGCATGTTTGAACATGTGCTACGAATAGGTAGTTGCTACATACAATAAAGGATGATACCTGGCTCTATCTAATGGGTGAAAGGTATTACCTGGCATGGGAGAGGGTGAAGTGAACTTATTGAGTGATGTGTTAGGCTAATAGTTAGTTTAAGGTGTGGAAGTTAGCCAAACACATCCATCACTAACCCCAAGTTCAACAGCTCAATTCAAGTGGATTTCATCAGATCAATTTCAAATCCCAATTCTGCAAGCTTTGAATTTCTGCTCGAAACTTTGTAATCTTGGCTACGAGAATCTGAACTTCGATGCTAAAGAGAAACGAAAATGCACACCTTTTAAAGAAAGTATAAGGCACACCTGGTAAAAAAAGTCTGCGTACCTACTCGAATATAATATCCTCATCTAACCTTGTTCGAAAACTGAAAACAGGACAGGGTGGGAACCAGGTGTGCGTAGGCCCTTGGTTTGTTCCCACAAGGTGTATTGGCATTAGGGCTGAAATTGATTAAGAATTCTACTAGAAATATTTGATGCAGGATTTGGCAACCCCTTGAATGTGTTATGTGACCTATTACGCCCCACGGGAGAGGAAGAAACCGATGCAAAGGCAGTTGTCTAACGTGGCTCGACACGCTCGTTGGCGACGATCTCGAGTATAACTACAGCTATAGACTATACAGGACGAAACGCGCAAACACACACGTCCTGGACACACAGGAAGACCAGGAGGCTCCGGAGTGGGGCACAACAAAGCCATCGGCGAACGCAGGTGAACGCTGCCGTCTGCAAGCCGACAGGCTATGTTCGCAAACGCAACGTACCGGTCCACACAACTGAGCTCCACACTCACGCATTCTACCACGTTACAGTCGTACACCATCAGAATCGACACACAGGGCTGCGACGATGGGGTTCGTAGAGCTTGCCGGTCTCAGTCAACCGAGCCGCGTCTTTGCGAATGCACACCAGTGCCTGCTGCACCGTTTACGCGCCTTTTTCCAAATTAAATTCACCATTTTCTCGAGACACAGCATATACAATTGACGTAATTCTCTTTGTTGACGTTGATAAGGAAGATGCGAGACCCTTAGAGATCGTGATGGGGGGATCCCTCGTGATCTGGGCAACTGACGCGTGCGAGCCTATCGAGTGAACGCTTCCATTGGATCTGACCAATAACAACTCTTGTGGACTGATAGTGATATCAATGAACCTTTTTACTGTTTTCTCTTACTGGTAGAATCTTCCCAGATGTATACCAAGTTCGAGGTCCTTCAGGGCATCGTCAGCTACCTTCTCGTCTCAGGTGCGCATGATCGTATCTGTTAGCATGCCGAAATATGATTTGACAATGCATATTATCTTTCTAGCTTTTAAGGCAGATTTTGGTGGTAACGGACTTTCTGAAGCACGTGGTATTCATGACGCTTTTCTTTTTTACCTTCTCTCTTTTCTGAGAATGGGGAAAGATATAGGAATGCAATTTTTATATGCAATTTGTGATATTAGTTAATGGAATTTAAACCTGCTTTGGATGTGAATAATCCATTAAGTTTCTAAGGTATAGCGTAGTTTACTTAGAAACTGCTGATGCTCGCCATGTTGAAACCGGAAGTTTCAATCTACGGTGGGAACTGCTGAAAGTACTTTCACAGCAGAAAAAATGTATTATTATTTAGGGATGCATATTCGTTGTCTGAAAGTATTAGGAGGAATATAACAAAGAATATAAAACAAAACTATGTCATTCTATTGTTTAGGAGTTTCGCGAAATTGAAACTGCTTGGGTTGCATTATAAGAACTGAATCAGCTATTGCTTGCTTCTATGACAACCTTTACATGTATTTATAGAAAATTTTTAGCAGTTTTCAGTGACATGTTAATATTATTAGGCGATAATTGTATGAGCAACTGAAAAAAAGGAGAAACTGAATAAAAGGGTTTAAACTGAATAAAAGGGTTTTACATGAGATAATTTAACAGGGATACTGTGAGACAAACCCAGTTTTAAAATGAACTTCCCCTTTTGAGCCTCGTCACGTTTTACGTGACACGAGTCCATCGTCGATCCCTTCCCATGCCAAGCAACCCAGCAATGTGGTAAAGTAATCAATAACTGTAGGATTAACACTGAGGCGAGTGGTCGAACCAGTTGCGACTGCTTCTTTAAAATAAATTACGGACGTCAGGAAGACAGTGGGACTAGGGGAAGAGTAACTGACTTACTTCCGATGGTCGAGTTAGGAGGAGGGTATTTACTTAGTATTTGTACAAGTTAACTCTCGTATGTGGTCTTTCATACTCCTCCCATTACATGTTCTCTCCCTTCCTTCAACAGCTCCCCATATTAGCGACACTGTACTGCCACTCTCCACATCATATACGCTCTTCTCTAAATTCTACTCTCTACTCTTATTCCCTTTCCCTTTTTCCATGATATGCGTACATGTATTGCATGTTACGTTCTATTGTTTATGCAATAATTAGCAGTACGACTTACCCAGTCTTTGGACCGACTCCCCCTCTTCTTATTCTGGGTCATTGTATCCTTGGAGATTCCGAATCTAACAACTTTGTTTTTATGGATCTTGGGATGATGGATTGATCCGAGGATTGATCCTACTATACCCTGTTTAGTAAAATCTACAAAACAAATACAATCTACTCTTATTCTTGAAGAGTATAAGAGCAGTTGTCAAAACTTTTAGTTATCAGGGTTTTGCAGAAATATTTGAAAAATAAATGATAGATGAAGCAAATGATAGATCTTTGGCGTATCCGATGCAGAGTTAATCGAGGAAAAGCTGAACGGAATCAAGTCGTAGATCAAAAAGGAAGGGAATGCGTAATGTGGTCAAGGTTGCAAATCAAATGGATTGCCGGGTATTGCGTGCTCTAGCGTGCTCGCTCTTCAACATCGAACACTGCACCTAGCACACACGGAAATACTGCACGATACTCGGGTAAACTTATTACTGTATCCTGCGGATATTTCATTGTTATCCAATTATAGCTATAGCTATTAAGCAGCTAAAAGCTGGCTTCAAACTATCGATCCGATTTTAGCGTAATTACACCCAGCGTCAAAATACCGTCTTGGGGGTCGTCAATCGATTTAACTCACGAATGTACTAATTACTGCATTTCTATATCTGTGTTTCCCTATACAAACATAAAGTAACGATGTTGTCTGCTCTTCTGTTAATCTAGATTAAATTAGGCCATTATTACTCTAGATTAAATTAGGCCATTATTATTCTATATAGTTCAAGGTTCTCTCTCTAAAATCTTTAGCATTCCAAATTGGTAATCAATGATGGATTTGATAGATACGAAAATATCAGCTGACGTGCAGTATTTTCTGGAAGTTGATTTTCTCTGCCGCTCGTAATTATTCGATTTCATGAGTCGCCAAGCAAGTAGATTATAGGAGAATATACACTTGGTTGAAAGTATCGGCTTTCATTACATCCTCGAATGAGAAATTTGCTGAAGGGTGCTAGCAGTAAAGAAAGAAAAAGAGATGAATCTTCTTATGCCAATAAATCCTTGAACGACGTCGTTCTTCATGCACTTTTACGAGTAACTAATCGCTCCTGTTTTATCTGTTTCAGAACGCGAGAGACACACCACCAGCAGACTATCTGCGTAAGTATACAAAGTCACACAGTCTAGAATTTACAACAACAATTTGCAGCTAATTAAATCGGCTCCTGAGATGCTAGTTCAGAATTGGAAAATGCATTGTGGTATAATTTTTTATTTTTGAGTATAAGTAAGTGGAAATGCGAGCATATCATCAATCTATCAAAGAAGATAATTAATTATGCATTCGCGAGGAAACGACTCAGCCCGATAATGTCGCCTTGGCCTTCTCAATTCTTTTATTCAAGCACGTTGAGCTTGTAAGACGATTAACTTCGTTTTAGCCATTTGCACTAGTGCCAACTTCCGTTTTCGCGTTCTCTCTTTTCACAATGCTTTCCTCGGTGTCGAGCTTCGCGTTAATTACTGTAAGATTACTCTTCGCAGAGGTTCAAGTGTTATAATTTTCACGGAGAGCAAATTCAGATGATAAAGTTTGCAATAATCTAACTCCTGCTCTTTATTACCTAATTAAATAAATTTGATCAAACAATGAAATACTATAGCTACATTAGCTAATGAAATAATTCTTCCTACAAGTAAAATATTTAAAAACCGTGGTATGGTAATTTCTTAAAATCGAAACTAAAATATAAATCCTGGTACTATCTCTACATCCAGAATTTCTCAGTATGTATTTTAGTAATATTTTCATATCCCGTAAAGCTTTCGTAGAAAGAAGGAGTAGCGTAAATCAATGCAAGGTCGAGGCCAAACAAAATTTTTCCAGACATTATGTTTCATTGTACGATTACCACGTGCAGAAGAAACGATCACTGGATTTTTAGTACCTCCTGGAATGTTCGAACAGTGGCGTAAAGATCATAAATTATCGAGGGGGAGGGAGGCCATCATATTGTTCGTCTATGTTACCCTCTTGTTTTTATTTATTTATGAAATACTTTGTAGAATTTGTTATATGGATTGAATTAATTATGAGTTGAATTAATTATGAGTTGAATTAATTATGAATTGAATGAATTTCAAGTCCGTGGGTTCAAACAAAACTACTTAAATTTCTTGCAAAATTTGCTGCACCACTGTACTCTGTACCATCTGCAAAAAAAATAATCGGACCCAGTCTTCTTGCAACGTAACGCAGATTCAGATGGTCGGTAAATTGCTCTGAACTTTATTACGTCGTTACGATATCGCGAAGGTAATCTTCCGTGCGAACTATTGAGCATTGTAACACGACAAACTTTCGTACTTACGTGCATGAACCTTCTCCTTCCTTTCCACAAGTCCTCCCAACGATATCCAGGTTTCTTCCTCGGTTTCTTCACTTATACCGTGAGAAATTTTCCTCCTTCCTGTCTTCACTGATTCAAAACTTTCTTCTGGACTTTTCAGGAAGATCACTCTAGGAGAGAAGATTTTCTTAAAGTTTTACCTGATGATTTTTTTCGATTTTAAGAACCTTAAGGGGTAAGGCCACCCTGGAAATTTCAAAAAATCGATTTTTTTTTTGGCTTAAATACTTTTTCAAACCCCCT
>JAUEJJ010000045.1:1829914-1841823 GCA_032164275.1 Synergus coniferae | reverse complement strand
CTACAAACAGAATATCTGGCAACATCCCCTCAATGGCTAAGAAACCTTGTATAAGCTTCTACATCTAGATAAATGAGCAGCATCGTTCATCATCTATTAGGCTCGAGCGATCATAATACGCGTCCGCTCTTGAATGAAATGCCAGTTATCTCCGCCTATTATCGTTTATTATTTACCATATTGTCCGCCCCCGATCATCATCTAATATGTTAATCTAATATCCTGGGCTACCGATCTCATCTTGATTATCACCGATCCGAGAATAGCGTTACTTTCTCGAAAGAGAATATTGTATCCAGCTAAAAGGAGAATCTCTCATCTACCCCACATATTGCACCCTCAACTATCGATCAGCTCTCTCAAGCTTAGCGAATTTACGAGGTTGTGTGTAATTTCGTATTTATAACATGGCACGTGGTATCTAATCAAGTAATCGACTTCATTAGATTCTTGATGATGATGATACTTTACTGTTTACTGAATCGAACAGCAGGTGGGCATTAGTTATTCAAAATTTACATTCTTGTAGGCTGTTCCCAAACAGGTTTTATCGATTTCTTAACATAGGACTGGTGGATTTCAATCTATTCATCCGAATTAAAACAAATTCGTGGCGAATTCAACAGAATCAGTATAATAGAGCAGTAGCATACTCTTTTCAAAAAGAGTAAATAAGAAATAATAATTCAGTGATATGCACTATCTGGAAAATACCAGTCATGTCGTTTGATAGGATCGACAGAAAATACAGTAGCTGATTCGGTAGCTTCTTGAGAGGAACGTCGATCTGCATTCCTCCGGATGCAGCCAGTCAGCAGAATCCTGAACGTATCGATATGCGATATCTCTGATGATATTTCCAGAACTGTTATTGTGCTTGAATTTCCACATCAGAGGTTCACTTCACAAAACTCTTCATCAAAATTTCCTTCATCTATTTTCTTGCTATTTTATTTAATAGCGATTTTATCTAATATAGATTCTTTATTTTCTGTTACAGGGATTTGGAACGCGACCTGAGTCTTTCTGAAGATAGCGAAGATGAAGTGGACGACAAGGTGAGATGAATTTCTATAAATATAAATATAAATATAAATATAATAGAAAGAGTTTTAATACTTTCCTATTTTACATTGTAAATATGTAAACTAGGTTTTCTCACAATTAGACTTGCAGAAGTTGGGTAAAAATTCTTTGATGTAATCATTCCTCATTCTAAAGTAAACCTTTCTTTTTATAGACTTTGCCACAGAGGCCGATACCAGATCTCTCCGTCGAGTGAGTACATAATTAATAATATAACTCTAAACATTCTATGATAAATAAATTAAAAGTGAAGTTACTGAATATAATTCCAATTGAAAAATAATTGCCTCTAACTGGTTTCATTTTTAAATTACAGTTTGGCAGGACCACTGCCTTTACTCCCTGCAATGACATCAGCACCACAACCACTCTTGGCTCCGATGTCACCAATGGCAGTGTCACCAATAGCTCTATCGCCAACGAGACCTTCGTGTCCTCCAGCCTCCTCTCCGCTTATAAAGCAGCCGAGTCCGCAGAGAATGGTCTCACCACCCACATCGAGCCCTATGAATAAACGATCGCCTAATCCTATGGTTCACCAAAGACCTCCGAGTCCACCTGGAGAGGCACCTCCGAGTTCCGGCAGTGCCAGTTCCAGCTCGGATTCCGGATCGGATTCTGGTTCGGATAGCAGCGACGATTCGGAAGATGAGGTGACCCAGCCGCCAGTCAAAGGTCCGACCACGCCACCCTCAGTTTCCCCTCCGGTACCCGTTGAGGAACCACCCTCAGCTGTAAAGGAGTCGCAGCGTAAATGGGGCCTCAGTTCTTTTATGAACAAGGCCGCCTTACAAACCCGGGATCAGAATGCGGAAACCAAACCATCTCAAGTAAATTTTATAAAAAAAATATCTATTATAAAATAGCTAGAATCTAGTGTTGGTAGAATCATCAGAATCTTAAAAAATCAAGGATTAAAATTTCTCCTGATTTACCTGAATACTAAAAATTTACGAGGTTTGTGCTTAATTAAATTACAATCTAAATCTAAACGCTTTCATTTTCCAGGATGAAACATCGAGACCTGATGACTCGCCGAATGCGCCAACGGATGTGAGGTCTCGTCGAGATACGAACCGAAGTGGTGCCCGCGATTGGCAGCTTGACGAGGCGTTGAAGATGACTCGTAACTCGACAATGATGAGCGTGTTGAGCGACAGCGAACATCAGTCTGATCCGGACAAGCATCCGGTGAAAGAAGAGCCTGAAAAGTCAAAACCTCCGGACGTCCGAAAACGCGGAAGGCCTAGGAAGTCAGTCAAAAGTCCGAAAACGAGCCACCGGACATCGGAGGAAGGTTTGAAGAATGTGACGAAGCGCAGCAGACCTCGTGCTGGTTCAAGTATCGGTGCTAATAGTCTGAAGAAGAAGGTGCCTACCTCAAAACCGATTCTGAATACTAGTGACGACGCTAGTGATGCCAGGTCCAGCGACTCTGAAAGTGATCGTCCAGCTATTATACCTTCGGCCTCCACCGTGAAAATCCCCGTAAAACGTAGAACACGACCGAGCATCTCCTCAAACGATGATGGAAATGCTTCTGATAAGAATAGTGGATCTGATGATGAGGATTCTCGATGGAGACGCGTTTCCATGAAGCGCAACAAGCTTTCCGACTCACCCAAGAAACAGGAGAAAAAGAAAAGTCCTACGAAAACAAAACCCAGGAGGCCCAGGTCTAGAGTCACCAACAATTCTGGTTGTCACTCGGATTCCGATAGCGATTCTGAATTTACGAGCAGCGAAGCCATGAGGAATAGCAGAATTCAGGTATTTATATATATTTTTTTATTAGTTTATTTTATTAGTTTTGTAGGATTCTTAGATGGATGATAATCATTTTCAACTATTCTTGGGCTCATTTAATACTTAATTTCAATAGAATAAGTGAATATGAGATTAAAATATTTTTATTAAATAAATGTAAATTCTTTTTAGGCTTACATGGAGGTGAGATGATGACCATCAATTTTCCAAAGAACGAGAATCCCACTCGCTAGTCGTCCATTAATTTTTCAAACCCATGGCATATAGGAGCCAAAATGTTTATTATTTGGACGCGGCTAGTCATCCTGATGATTTGGAAGAATTTTTGTGACTATTAATCTCGTTCATACTACGTAAAATCTAGGCAATATTTTGAAAATTATGAGTTAAGCGAGATTTTTTGGTCAAGGTATTTTATAAATATCTTTTTTCGAATCTGAAAAGGTGTGTTTATTTAAAACAACAAAATTAAAGCTGAAATAGATGGACGACTAGCCATTATATGAAAAATTAAAATTATTAATGAGTTACTCATGTTGAATGAGAAATTATCTTTAGATGAGTCCAAGAACATTCTATGGATTCAATTTTAATTAGAATTCTTTATACTACTTAATACTAATATATGTGATTTGCTTTTTAAGGTCGCTCGAGTACCACCACGACCACGAGCACCTTTAACGAGGACGACTTCGCCTGACAATTCGGACAGTGATAATAGCCCGGCATCCGGAAAACTCCAAGAAGAAGATGGTGGTAACGTCCAGGATAAAAAGAAGAGCGACACTCTACGAAAACTCTTTTCGTCGGCGAAGGGCGGGGGCAAAGGTGGTGGCAAAGGCGGAAAAGGTGGCAAAGGAGGAGGAAAATGTGGAATATATGTGGAAGAATATACGTCAAACAACACTCCCACGGGTGGAGAGAGCCCTTACAAAAGACTTTCCTCTTCGCAGACTTCCTCGACTATTCCTATCCCTCCAGTTAGTTACATCAACGGTTTACCAAGTATTCTCTGTCGACTCGATTTGAGTCGAATTGCACATATACCACAGCCCTCTCGGGGTAAAGAACTCAGACAACGTACAGAGCTTCCTGACACTAGGCCGTCTTCCAGACAAAGCTCCTCGATTCGTCAATCACAGAGACCCCCTACTCCTGAGGAAGGCGAAATCGTCGACAACCCTCCCCTGGATGTAAGGACTCAACGTGATGGACTTTCAGTGCTGGACACGAACTCAAAAAACAGAACTGTGATCAAATCCGAATTGAACGTGAAACCCTGTTCTGTAAATATTCTTAGTATGTGCAAAGATGAAGGTGACAGTGTCGATTTGTTGAGTGGAGCTAGTTGTGCTGGCACGAGTGTCAGTGGTGCTTTCAGCGGTAACGCGCCCAAACGGAAACGTAATCCGAGTTGCAGTTCGATTTCTAGTTTGAGTACTGTCGGTTCGTTAGACGGTAAAGTCAAGGCTGAGTCCAAGGAAAAGAAAAAAAGGAAACGAAAACACATGGAGACCGATGCGATTGCTTCTAGGCCTTCTTCCAGTCAGGTAAAACAAAGATTGAAAAATTAGATTATTGAAAATCCTTACTTCTTTTTAAACAAATAATTTCGATAGATGTTATTTAAAAATGCAATTGATTTTCAGTTTAAAAAATTAATAATTATACTACTTATCAAAATTTTATTTATATGAATTGTGTATTATAATTAATCAGGCGCGAAATAAAAGTGTTTCAAGATATATAGTGCTGATTTAGTGAAAATGTTCTCTCAAAAATTTTGCTGATACACTGTGTTTTGAGTCGTTTTATCCGCGTATCATTATCTTGGTTTTGAATGTAACTACAATCAGACTACAATCTTATATAAGGATTTGAAATTGAATTCATTTTCGCTTTGTCCAAAGACTAAAATAATGTATAAAATCGATTTATATTAGTTTAAGTAGAACATAATCCTTAATTTAGGAAATGTGCTTTTATTCTCATTTCCCTGAAAATTGACTAATTCAATCATTATTTTCATATTAGCAGAGTGACGTTCAACCGACGAATCACGAGCGGGAAGGAAAGCTTGATATCGGGTTACTACCACCACCTGCTCCCGAAAATCGTCGCTATTATTCTTACTTTAATCATCAAAAAATTGTGGATCAAGAAGATAAGTAAGTATAACATCATTAATATTAATGTGTTTCAATAAAGCATAGTTTGATGGAGTCATAATATTTTATTTGATTGAAAATTAGGGGCCAGGATCATTATCTAGCAGAAGCGAAACGGCTAAAACATAGTGCTGATGAAGAATGCGACCTCACGGCGCAGGGCATGATGTACATCGAAGCGGTCATGTACTTCATTCTCACTGGCTATACAATGGAGACTGATGATCCGGGTGGAGGAAGAGCGTCTTTCACTATGTATAGAGACACTCTTCATCTCATAAAGTAAGTTTCTTTTTTTCTAATACATACTACTTTTTTACAATCTCATTGTCTATTTTCTTTGAAAGTTCTATATTGTTATTTTTTTTTGTGTAGATATATTTCGTCAAAATTCAAAACCCAACACAATGCATCCGAAAGCAGCATACCTACTAAACTGACTATCTTAAGGTACATAGCGCAATTTATATTAATCCAAATGAAGATTTGTTTATGAATTTTTAACTAATGATATTTTTTTACAGCTTGTGGTGCCAGGCGCTGATATACCTTAAACTCTTTCAAATTCGCAAGCACGAAGCTAAAGAATGTCAAAAGATCCTTGCTGAATATTTTCAAAAGGTGAGAGTTATTTTTATCACAATATAAAATCTCCATTAAAATATAAGATTTACAACTAGATTTCCACTAAAAGACTTAATTTATTAGAATCTAATTTTAAACATCACAAGAGTGAGTAACTGATCAGAATTTTTTTACAGACTCCATCAACTCCAATGCACCCTGAAGGTCAGGGAACACCATCGTTGTCTCCAACGCCGTCGCCCGCTGGCTCAGTGGGATCAGTTGGCAGTCAAAGCTCCGGTTATAGTAGCGGCGAGTTAGTGAATAGGGGTATAAACGGCTTGCCTCAAGTTGCATCTTACGTTAGTATTCCTCTTGGAGTGGTTAATGCTTTTCACGCTCAGAACTATCATTTCGGTTTGCTCACGAGCTGTCACGAGCATTGGGATCAGGCTGCTGCTTTGGTGACGCACCAACACAGAGGTATTTTATGACTTTTTAAATTAATTGAGTCTTTTAGTTAGAGCTTAAAACTTTGCAATTTGAACGTTGTATTTCAAAATTGTTAATTCTGATTAATTGGAACGTACACTGAAAAATTTTATTTCTCTGATTTCCTAGAATTTTTTATCGAGCTGGACGAAGAAATAGGTCCTCTGACATTGAAGAGTTCATTGCCCGAGTTGGTGGATTACGTGCTTTCAGGGATCCGAAAAATGCGAGCTCTTTGACCCCAGTGGCTCAGCCCCCGACCACCTACTCCAAATTACATCACAGCTCTCCCTCCCAACATGGCTACGTATTCGACTTTGTTTACGTAGATCAAGAAAGGGTAGGCTCGCTTCGAGTATAATAGTTTTACGAATCGTATTTAGTATGTCAAGCACAACATATGTATTCGTGGTGCTTGAGGTATTTCGAAGGACTGTTGTTTCTCGCCTCATCACACATAAGAAACATGTTTCCTGATGGGATGCAACGTTCAGATTCTCGGGGCGCTAAACAATCGTTGACGTGAAATGTTACACATCTCGTGATTCTAAGAGTTCTCACTTCCAAGATTGCGATCTCTTTTAAGTCGCAATGCCCTGACTGTGACTAGAGAATTGAGAGAACGTGTGAGGCGGTAGAGTTGCCTTTAAAGCGCCTGCATAACGGTGATTTGGCAGCGAAGACAGATTTTTGAAATCGGTAGCATACAAAGAAACAAAAATCAATTTTATAGTTAGAAAAGAAAAATTTTCTAGTTAAGGCATAATTTTATATTTCAATCTTTGAATGGAAGAATGTTCAGTCTTCGTAGCCCTCGCCATGAGCAGCGCCTTCTAAGTCTAAATTAGCAGGTATCATTTAGATAATTTAGTCAAAGGAAGAAAAATTTTTTAAAATGAAGCAACCATTACTTATTCTTCAGCAGAGGGTTTGAGCGCGACAAAAGTGACTCCACTGAGAGTCGAGAACGATGCCCACTAAGCGTACTAAACTATACGAATGGCGAGGAACTCGTGTTTCTCTATTTTTCCGAGGTGTCTTGCTTTTGTAAAACGTGAGTAGATACAATAATGGGCAGAGGAAGGAGAACAAATAAGTGCCACAGGAGCGTGCGCTCTCGTTCCTCGCCGCGAGGAGTCTGCAGGTTACCTGAAGCATATATGTTGTTAAGTGATCCAAATCCAAGAATACACGATGATATAGTTTATTACGTATATAAAGTGATTATATATACATAACGAGAAATTCTATATATATTTGAAGTGCGTGTACGATATATGGGTGTGCACATCACTCGAAAGTCGCAATTCAGGTAGTTCACCTACGCGACTCGTGTTTAGGGTTCTAAATTCGAAAATTACGTGTATGATAACATGGTATGTTTGAAAAGGGTATTTTTTTTAAATCAACTGTTTTAAAAATAATTTCTAGTTCTAAGTACTATTTTATCTATATTTAGTTGTGAATTTGCTGTTCAATGAAATTCAAATTTTGAAGGAGAAATTATATTTTAAACGTTAAAAAAGTAAGTGTCGTATTCAAAAATAATTTTATCGAAATCTTTAAAATTTTGGAGAATTTGAAGGAGTTCTGCAATGGAAATCTCAATTTGTGTTATAATATATAATGGGAAAAAATTTTAGGTAAGCTTAATTTTTCCGTGTTAATGAAGGTGATTTTTAATTATCAATTAAAAATGATAAATTATTTAGACGAATTTATAGTAAATTCAAGGAAAGATACCATTTAATAAATGCCTTTGTATTTAAATTTTTTTTTCGTATTTGGAATTATTAGTTGAATTATAATATTACTAGAATCTTAAAATCTTAATTTCTGCAATACCCGTGTAATAGAGTGAAAATAATAAAAGAGGGATATTACACGTAATTTTAGAACTCTACTCATGCAATGTGTAGATAAGCGAGATTAGTAAACTAGATCAACAATCGACACAGATGCAGCAAATATACTACATATTATTTACATTACGTAGACTGTAACGGGGAAAGTAGCGGTTATAGAAAAGATTTTAAGCAAGTACGTGCATATACGAACACTACATATAGATTGTGAAAAAGTGAAGAAGCGAGCGCATATACATATATACATACTACAAGTAAGTTGCTCATGTGTATATTTTTGTAAATAAGTATTGTGTGTGTCGCCTTGAGGGTAGTCTACCGCTATTCCGTCAGGTTGGTAGGCTAGCCCGCCCCAATTTTTGCTACGTCTTACGAGAACATTTGGCCGGAATATCTCTGGTTTAAATCTATCACCGAGAAATTCTCGACAATTTTCATTTTCTGCTAGTAGTAATAAATTCAAGGGCAGAAGGGAATTTTCAATAAGGAATATTCCACTATTCTTGAATTTATTACAACTCAATCCTTATGCGAATCAGCTTTTTGATCAGTAAAATTTACAGTGTACAAAATGTACAATCTATCACGAGCCTAGAGAAACTCCGAAGAGATTTTAATTTTTTATGCTGCGATGCTTGCAAATTTATTTTCTTGATTACGGTGGAGTCATGACAAGAATCGAACTCGTCGAAACTTAATAAATTAGTAAAAAAGAATAAAGAATTTTTGAATCTCCGCACAGTAGAAAACGTTAATTGTTTTTTTTAGTTTATATAAACATTACATGAATGAATCGATCAACGGAGAGAATGAAGAGATGAAATTGTGTTTGTGAAAAAACTATCGAGAAAATTACGGAGAAGAGCGTTAAAAGCGGATCGAAAGCTGGCGGGCTGTAGTTTAGAAACTCAATGCGGTCCAATGGTTCACGGGATACAATTTTATATCGAGCAATTCTACGACCAAGGACGCTTGTAAAGTTATAAAAAAAAGAGACTAGGAAAACTTTCGATATTTTCGTGACACGTATTACTATAAGATAATATTTATATCAGGCCCGAACCCACCAGCTTAATTTTTCCACGGCTGACTTTTGCAATTCGCGCTTTTGACGCTTTTCTCGGTACGACAGAAAGCGACTTACATTAACGCCAAAAAACAACTTGCACCGGCATTCGGTCCAGTGTTCCTTTCGTTTATGCATATCAATTTTTTGAGGGTTGATCGCACCCTTTTTACTTAAAACGTAAGCTCCTAAGAAGCCATCCGCTTCCAACTTCGCTTCAACCACGAAATCGCCTTTGCAAATGTAGATTATTGAAATTGTTCGAGTTTCTTTCATATTTATTACCTTCAGCCGAAAGTCGACTTATTTTTCATCTAATTTTTTTTCGAATAACGCAGACCTTATGTAAGATTTGATAAATATATTTAAAGTTTGTAGGGATTTTTAACAGGATGTGATTTTTATAGTGCTTTAATTAAACTGATCATCAATTATGAGCATGGGAAACAACCAACGTAATTCTAAGCATTTTGTATTTATTGTAGTAAAGATTTTTGTAGATTAACTGTTCAATGAGCGTAAAATAAGTCTTTACTGTAAAATATATCAAAGATGAGCAGAATATAATAATCTTTAATTTTTCTCGAATTGTGAATGAAAAATAAGTTGTTTTTCGACTTTCGCACTTGTACGGCAGAAATCTGAGACGTTTGAAAGTTTTTGGTACGAGGACGGCAGGAAAGAAATAAGTATTGAGAGAAAAAGGTGTTGAATCTGAAAGGTGTGGTTCCGTAAGAAATAGCGTTGCTGTAATTATGTTTTATCCAGCCGTTTTGATCCATTATACTACGCTACTTGTATTATATTTATGTATACATATGTGTACATACATACGTGTATGTATACATATGAAAATATTATTAATGCATAATTACGTTTATAAGATTATACTATTACATTGTAATTATTTTACTATACTCTTGAATACGCAGACGATACCTACTCCGTTCTCACTCTCTTTCTTCTTCAATGTTGGCCTCGTAAAATTTTTTTTTTTTATTTCTTATCAAATAGTTTCACTGTAAAGAGAGCGAGGGAGGAAGAGAAAGAGAGAGGGGAGTGAACAACGAGTTTAGATGGGCAGAGTTCGAAGATTCCACGATGAAATAACGACCAAGGCCTTTCATTGAACGCGTACTTTGCAACGATAGAGAGGACTTGGCTTAGAACCGCGAAGGGTGTCCTTGTGATCAGTCGCATTTCAATTTTTACTAAAGAAAAATACAACTAATAGCGTTAAGAGTCGATCGTATACCCAGTTTCAGGATCTTAGGGTATTTTTTTTTTTTTTTTTTTTTCGTTCTTTGTTTTATACCATAATACTTTTTCTTTTAAGAGAACATTCATCTTCGGTTCATATCAATGAGTCCAAGTCCTACTCGTATTAATAGGAATCCAAGTTGTCAAAAGTCATTGAATTGTGGAAATATATATTTTCATTGTAAAATGTTTTAAATTTCGGAACTATTTTTATTCAACGCTATTTTGAAAGCCATGATCATTTAACTAATTATTTCATTGATTTTTTTCTTTCAGATCAATTACGTATTTAAAATTCAATGAAATAATTCGGTTTGTCTTTTTCAATCTTGGATCCCTATTTTAGACCAGGCGACACACTCACAGAGACTATGTACGTATAAACTGCACAGAAAGAAGCTGCAAACCTGAGATGTGAGTGTGCGCATTGCAACGAGAGAAATAGAGTGAAAGAGATATGTAAAGGGCAACCGCACCAAGGAGAGACCAAACTCGCTTATTGAGATATATTAACTACTCGCTTTTTATTTATTTGACTTTTATTATTACACAATTAAATACCTATTATTAATTATTATTATTATATTATTATTATATTTATTGGCGTGGAGGCTGCTAATCAGCCGAGCCACCCCTCTGATAAATTAAATTGTTGACACTAATCTTATTGTTACTTAACTAATATTGTTTCAGTTGAAAAATCCGAATAAATAATTTAATAAACAAAGGATATTGTCCCAACGAAAATTGCTTCGAGTGTCATGATTAACCCGATCGACTGCGTGATCATCTCGTCTAATATGCGAGAATCTTAAATTGTCGCTAGTTTTCTTTTGCGAGTATTGTAATATTTTTCCTGAAACCTGACTGTAAACTTTTCTTTGTACATATACTGAAGAGAGAGTTATTTCAAGAGTGAGTCGATTGGCTTTGTTGTATTTGTCACTCGAAATTGTATTTTACGTTAAAAAAAAGTAATTATTTGTTCGGTTTTCCCCACCTCTCCATGAGAAGTAAGATTGAGTTCCACAAGAAAGCTTCGCTTAGGAAACGTGTACGTCTTTTTTTTTTAAATTGTACTATATCGAAGTGAATCGTCACTCACTAGCATCACATAACAAGTGAAAAATACGAGGAGCAAGAGAAAGCACAGTGACAATATGTATACATATACATTTGCGAACTATTTTGTGAACAGGGCTTTTTTTACCTATTTTATAGTAATCTCACTGAGAGGCTTTATTCAGAGAAGCGAAGAGAAAGAAATACATACATAAAAAAAAAAGCAATCTGTAACTGAGCATATATAGTTTAGAATGCCGTTGATCTATGGGGCGATTCGATACTTTATCGACCTGTACTCAATTTTTCTTTTTCTTTTTTTTTACGTTTCGCGTCTTAAGCTGGCATTGTCATTATCCTAATTATTATATTATTGTGTATATGGTATAAACTGTAAAAAGGATCGTATTTACTACATCGTATTCATTTTATGAGGAATGAATGTCCTCCAAATGAACATATTGTTTAAAGTAAATTGAATAAATAAATAAAACATTGACCAAATCAATCCGGAAGTAGTTCTTTGCGAATTTCTGCGTTATTTTTCGTTATTTATTTACTGTTGAATATATTAGTAAA
>JAUEJJ010000045.1:1715752-1727481 GCA_032164275.1 Synergus coniferae | reverse complement strand
TACATACGTACATAAAAGTATTGGAAATTTACGATAATCCCCGGAAATTTCTGATATTTTAAATTCTCTTTTTATATTTCTTGTATTTTTTTTTACATTTTTTTAAGAATAAAGACTTGTCGTCAAAAAGTATTTTATACTTCGAAAATAAAAAAAAAAAGAATTTCAATATACATATTCTTAATCGTATAATCAAAGCAAATCTTTGATCAAAGTAAAATCAACAAAATACTATTGACTTTTAAAATCTACATGTACAAACGTCAGCAAACGATATGTACATGCCGTACATGCCAAACACATGCCAAAGCAGAAAAGAAGACAACGACTGCGCATTGCCGCCACGCATTTAGAAAGCTTCATTCGCGTCTCATAATTTGATTTTATTGAATTTTTGACACTGGAAACTCCTTGAAAGGCTAGAAAGCAGAAAAAGAAAATCATACGAGTCTGTTTGCCGTCTATTTCAGGTAATGTTAGTCTAAAGTATCCTTAAAAATGATAAATTTAGGTGCGTGATGACAGCATGGTTGCAAAGAAATGTCACGTGTAGAACTTGCATTTCAGTTCGAAGTAACGTGGTTATTCGATTAGCGAAATGAATTCTAATATAATAAGTATTTCAATCAGACACAAGTGTTTCCGAGTGTTAAATGAAGTTCCGCATAAAAAATGGAAACAATTTTCCAAGAAGGAATTTCACTCAAAGAACAAAAAGGATGAGAAGTTCGCAAGTTACCTTCTAACCTCAAAATTGACAAACGATAATAGTTGCACTTCATCGCAAATAGAGTTTAAAGTTATTAAACGAAGACAAGAAACGGTATCTAGACAAAATTTTGAACAAAGTCGTGTTGCTGAAAGCATAGAGGATAAAAAGGAAGAAAATTCTAAAAGTTTCCACATAACCTCTCCAAGCATGCCTGTTCGTAAATTTATCTCGCAATATAATAAACAAAATAAAACATTTGTTGTCTCAGATTATAAAATAGGTAAGCGATCAATGTCAACATTTTCGAATAGTTATTACTCGAGTAAACGTTATGCAAGTACAGGCAATCAAAAAGACAATTTGATTGAAAAGGATGAAAATGTGGAAAAGTTTTTAAAGCAGAAAAATAAGTGTAAAGAGGCTCAAAAAAATAAAAAAAAACCGAAACAATTATTCTTTGACGGCGAATGGTTCGATGGTTCCTTTCAACATAGAGTTGAAAAGATCTTTGATCAAAGCGAAAATACATTTCGAAAAAAACACAGCAAATTTAAAGTAATTAAGTGCAAAAATACAGTACCAAAATTGAAAGCTTTAAACACGAAAAATTCTTCTATACCTCTATTTAATGCAAATTCTTCAACAAGTAGTACAGAATTAATTTCAACTAAGAATTCTAGTCAAGCTGTAAACAATGGGATCAACAATAATTCAGGAAGAAGGGATGAACGAGTGAATGAAATTAATTTACAAATGCTTCCTTTGGAATTGTATAAACAAATATTTCCAGAAGGAAGTCAGGGGTTTCTTTCTTCAGAGAAAGTAGAATCTATGAAGCAGGAACTAAAGGCTTTTGGTTTAGATATTGATAGTCAAAATCCTTTACCAAAAGTGGATATAGAAATACCTGCTTTGGAAGGAAAGGATGTGGAAGAACATTTTTATAATATAGCTAGTGCTCAGGTTAAACCTTACTTAAAAGTTGTGAAAGATCTTATAAGCAAAATTCCTTCACCACCGGAAAATTGGATTCTACAGGAAGGATGGACGAGGTATATTGAAAGATGCAAAGTTTCAATGAAAAAATAGAATGTTTTTTTTCAAAATTATATCAGTTTTCTTCACTGATATATTTTTGTAGGCCGGAAATACTTTCTTGTAGTTTTTAATCACATACTCTCAACTATTTAGAAAAAGATATAAAAATAATAATAAAATATTATATTATTATTTTTAGTTCCAAAACCTTTTATATTTGCATATCATTGTTTAAAAAAAATAATGATTATAATGTTACAGGATTTTGTATTCCATAGATGAAATCTTTGCTACTTATAAAAAATAAAAATAAATAATTTTAAAAAATTAAAAAAACAGGCCTGGATGAAGGAGAAAAATAATTTTAAAAATTTTATTTCTGGAGAATCGTATGGCCTTGAAACATTTCCTTCTGGAAATGTAGGAAGATGTTTTTGATTTATTTATATTTTACAATTATTTTTCATCTTAGCTTTTTATTAAAATCTACATTTTAAACCTAGATCCCATAAATTTACAGCAAACTTAAAATTACTAGGTATTCCAAAATTCAAATATCGAAATACAACAAATATTTCTGTTAAGAAAACTGATTATGAAAACTCTTTAATGTTAAGAAACTTACATCTCTAATTTCGAAATATTTCATTTTGAAAGCTATGCATTGAAATATTTCACGGAATATTATTCTTTTATATCTAGATACACAGATGAAGGATCAGAAAAGGTAGACTATCCGTCAGAAGATGGACTAATATTTGACGTGGAAGTTTGTATGAATGAAGGATCGCTTCCCACGCTAGCCACAGCAGTTAGTAAAAACGCTTGGTATGGATGGGTTTCGAAATCTCTTGCTGAAGGTTCAGCTGTTGTGGTCAAGGATCGTTTACCATCCTTGAATCTTCTTATTCCCTTAGAAAGCAATTCATCAGATCACGGAAAGAAACTAAACAGCTTTCAGAAAAGGCCAAAAATAATAGTAGGTCATAACGTATCCTACGACAGAGCCAGAATTAAAGAACAATTTTGGCTGAATTCAACAGGAACTCGATTTGTCGACACGATGTCCATGCACGTGTGCGTTAGCGGAATCAACAGTTTTCAAAGAACATTGCTGAAGGCAGATAAAGAAGACCTCGAAGAAAATTTGCGCAATCAATCATCTCTGAACAATCTGGGCGACGTTCACAAACTTTACTGTGGGAAGCAAATCGATAAGAAACCCAGAGACGTTTTCGTCGAAGGAACTCTTCTGGAAGTTCGAGAACAGTTCAACGATTTGATGAAGTATTGCGCTTCCGATGTCCAAGCAACGCATGCCATTTTGCAGAAGCTATTTCCAATGTTTCAGGAACGATTTCCACATCCGGTAACTTTCGCTGGAATGTTAGAGTTGGGGTCTGCTTATCTTCCAGTGAATTCAAACTGGCAGAGATATATAGAAGAATCAGAATCTACCTTTGAGGATATGAATTACGAAGCAAAAGTCATTTTATCAAGGCGAGCTGATGAAGTTTGTAAACTCATGCACAATGAGAAATACAAGGAGGATTTGTGGATGTGGGATCAGGATTGGAGCACTCAGGATATTAAAATGAAGTCTTCGTTAACGAAATCCAGACTTCGAGAAATAGACAAGGAAAAGGCTGAAGAACAAGAAAAGATAGAAAGAGAAAGAGCTCGAGAGAAAAGATTTTCGGATGACGAGGAAGAGGTTGATCCACTTGAAGAGAAATTTTCTTATCTTCAGGACACAAAGTATCTTCTTCCGGCGAGAAAGCCTCATATGCCTGGATATCCGAACTGGTACCGGAAACTATGTCTCAGAAAAAACAGCGAGAATTGGGTTCCAGGTGCTCAGAATATTAGTACTTCTATGAAAGTTACGCCAAAGATCTTGAACCTTACTTGGGAAAATTACCCTGTGCATTACATCAGAGAGCACGGCTGGGGATTTCTCGTTCCTCATAGCAATGACCTTAGTGTACAAACTAATATACCTTTGAAGAAATTACTGGAACAATGTCCTCTGCCTCATCAATCACCTACAGAAGCCGAAGTAGATTACGCAATGGCGACCTTAAGGGTGGACGTTCAGAACGACCTTCACAAAACGGAGTTCTGGCGTTATAAGAAAAAAAAGAACTCAGTGAATGAGACCTACAAAGGCAGTGGTATCTGGTGCAACGTCGATATCGACAATTGTTGTTGGTTCTTCAAACTACCTCACAAAGACGGGATTTCACATAATGTGGGAAATCCTTTAGCGAAAGACTTTCTAAACAAATTTTCAGAAAATGTTCTAGCTGGTCTGGATGTCAGCGCGAGTTTGGTTTTGAAGATTGCGAAGATGATTTCATACTGGAGGAACAATAGAGACAGAATACTTTCTCAGATGTTGGTTTGGTTCGAGGAAGAGAGTCTACCAAATGTTTTAAAGAAGGACAAAAGAAAAATGCGGTATGGTGCAATTATTCCGCAAGTTGTAGTCTCAGGAACCTTAACTCGAAGAGCGGTCGAACCAACATGGATGACTGCCTCTAACGCTCACGTTGAAAGAATAGGATCCGAGTTACGTGCGATGATACAAGCACCTCCGGGATACAACATCGTAGGGGCTGACGTAGACAGTCAGGAACTTTGGATCGCTTCCGTGATTGGCGATGCTCATCATGCAAAAATTCATGGTGCAACGCCTCTTGGATGGATGACTCTGATTGGCAACAAAGCTAGTGGAACAGATATGCATAGCGTGACAGCGAAGGCAATTGGTATTTCAAGAGACCACGCCAAAGTTATTAACTACGCGAGAATTTACGGCGCCGGTCAGAAATTCGCGGAGAGACTTTTGAAGCAATTTAATCCATCAATGACTGAAGCTGAAGCAACTTCGAAGTCTAAAAAAATGTTTGCTATGACCAAAGGGAAGAAAGTTTTTAGATTAAAGAAGAAATTCATCAGTAAAGAATTGGAGGATAAAGAATATTCTGCATCTATGATGTTCAGAATAGCTAAGATTTATGGCAAGACTGCAGGAGAAATGTTTGAAAAGGGTCAATGGGTTGGAGGATCGGAATCAGCAATGTTCAACAGGCTTGAGGAAATCGCAGGAAGTGCAAATCCAGTTACACCTTTTTTGAACTCTAGACTGAGCCGTGCTTTAGAAGGTCATGGAATCGATGAAGATAAATATCTTCCCACGAAAGTTAACTGGGTTGTTCAAAGTGGAGCTGTCGATTTTTTGCATTTGATGCTAGTTTCAATGCGATGGCTGTTGCGTGATAATGCAAGATTTTGCCTTTCATTTCATGATGAAATCCGATATTTGGTATCGGCCAAGTACAAGTATAATGCTGCACTTGCAATGCATATTACGAATTTGATGACTAGGTCTTTTTGCTCTTCGAGACTTGGCATGAAAGATCTTCCTATGTCTGTAGCGTTTTTCACTTCGGTTGAAGTTGATACTGTATTGAGGAAAGAAGCGAGTGCAGATTGTAAAACACCATCGAATCCACACGGACTTGAAAGTGGGTACGAGATACCACCTGGCGAGAGTCTGGATGTCTGGAAGGCTATTGAGAAGTCTGGTGGATTATTGAGTTCCTGGCATGGAAATAAGAGTAAGACGAATACAGGCCAGGAAGATTTGATAGCGACTAAAGAGGACGTCAAAGAGGAGATTCAAAAGTGATTCTACTTTACTATTTTCTTACTTAGGTTAAAATTAAGATGTTTAATTCGTCCACTTTATAAAGAATAATGAACTGAGAATTTAATGCAATTTTAATTGAAGCGTTCAAACGTAGTAACAATTTACAGCTATTCTAATTTAGAAGAAATTTAATTTTAAAAAAGCAGATATTCAAGTTAGAAAAACTAATTGTCAAACAAAATTTTTTGTAAACATTTTTGTCTTAAAAATGAATTAGTCACATTAAAAAAGAAAGTAAGTTTACTAATAATAAATTTATTGATATTATTTATTTATTGATTTATTTTTGTGGTGAATGAATGATTAGAGTTTATGTGACTCAGTTGGTTTTAAATAAAAAAGAAAATGAAGAATGAATTGCGAGGTGTGACCTCTTCCCCCCACGTATATAAATTTCGATTTAGAGCATAAGAAAAATAATTCATTCTTATACGCGACACCGCGCGCGTTTCATGACAGATATACTCGGAAATGCATGTTTAGAATGCAGCGCATAAACTTGAGTGTCGAAAACCAACCCAGGAAAAATAGAGTTGGTACAAAACCCTAAGCAAAGAAAATAGGTAATAATAGAAAAATATAAGTGGAAGAAAATATTATTCTGAATCTAAGAAGGTCGTAAATCATCCAGTTATTTTTGCAAAAATCATTCTTATTTTTATCTGAAAAATATTAAAAATGAATCTAGTTTTCTTATATAGGAGAATTATAAACTGATTTAAATTCTCAAAGATCGAATAATCGAATATTACTGCTATGTGCCTGCTTATGCATATTAAAAATGTATTCAAAATAAATCCCTTATCTTGAAAAATAATATTGAAGATTAATCCCAAATGTAATATTACGTTTCAGATCATAATGTCCAGATCAACGAAACGCAAGCACGTAACCCGGGAGCTTGAAGAGGATTTAAGTGTGCCAACGGAGTCTCAATCGATAGTTCAACTGATAGAATCACGGGGAAATAATCTTCATGAAGCGATGGATGCAACGGGAGATCGATTTCTGATATCTATGCCACCGAAGTTCCGAAAAAGTATCTGGGTGAAAAGAGGAGATTTTGTTATTATCGAACCCATTTCAGAAGGCGACAAAGTCAAGGGAGAAATAATTAAAATTTTAACGAGGGTATGTACTATATCTAAATAAAACTGAATGTTTTAAGCTCAGTTTAAATTATATAAAAAATCTTTTATTCTAGCAATTAAAATATTAATTAAAAAAAATTCTTTTCAGGACCATATAAAGTTCTACCAATCTCAAAATTGTTGGCCTCAGGAATTTGAACAAAAGCGACACGAAAGCAATGGAGATGCAGACAACGAAGAAGAAGAAGATTCTAAAGAAAACGAAGAAAAGGAAGACGACGATCTTTTTGTGAACACAAATAGACCGCCACTAAATCATGATACTACCGAAACAGAAAGCGATTCGAGTTCTGAAGCTTCTGATTCTGATTAACTATACCTTCGTAGTATGTATAATTTTAATTAATTTAATTTTTATTGATAGAGGAATTGACGAAATTCTTCCCCTTTTTGAAAGTACTTTTCTAGATCTCGAAAGAATTTCCAAGAGTTTGTTGTAAATTTATTGTCGTTGTGTCCAGTATGAAAGATATTTGCATAAGAAAGACTAAGTGCATTTACCTAGAAATAGAAAGTGTTGTGCCAATGAACCAATCTGTACCACATTGATAGTCGTACAATATAGGTGTAAGTATTATATAAAAATGTGTACAGCTATCACCCGAAATATCTGGTATATTTTTCTACCTCATGGTACTTTCCAATTGTGACATATTAATCGTTCTATGTGTTAAAGAAAAAAGGTTGTTATCTTTTCCTGTTGTGAATTACAGAATCTTGATAAGCTCCGTGATAAGAAACAAAGCTAAAAAAAATAAAGCACGTTATGACTGTTGAAATTTGGAACTTGTTAATTAAATAAGGCAAAAAGTCTCGAATTTATTTCACAAGAATATGTTTGCTTCACTTTGTTTCACCAGCTTAATTCTACATATCCATAAATATCTATTTTTATTATTTTGGCACTGACTCATTTTTTTTAACAGCTGATCTTTACTTTGAGGTTTCCTGCTTCTGATTATTTAGTTATTTTATCATTTTTTTTTGCATTATGCACTTCAACCTTGTAGAAATAGATAATGGGAAATTTGATCTCAATTTTGATTCTAAGGTAGGAAGATTTTAATTACTCAGTGGCTTTGACGTCTGTTTAAACAATGTTTCCTTGAATTTTATTTTTCTCACAATCAACTTGCAACTGAAACGAGACTGTGATCTGATTTCGTATTATTATTATTAATTTTATATCTTTAACTGATTAAATTCCAACTGATTAGTAAGATAACTTCGAGTTTTAAAAAAGGGGAAAATTATTTAAAGACATCTTTCAGATGAAATGTATTTTTTTAATTTAATTTTTATATCTATATAAAAAAAATTTTAATTTTTCGAGAATTCTAGAAAATTTAAGATGTATTTAAAAGAATTCAACAAAATTTAAGTCAATTAAATATGAAATGAAAAGCATATGGATACAAAAAAAATCAAGGGAATTTAAAATAATTCATAAGCATTTCGAAGAATTTAAGTGAAATGAAAATAAGTCAATACAGTACAAAAGAATTCAAGAAAAATCAAAAGAATTGAATAAAATAATTCAAGGAAATTCGAGATTAATTCACAAGACAAAACTTGGTTAGTTAATTTTTAAACAAAAAGCTTTTCTTAAAACGATACTTAAAAAATTGGTCAAATGTTTGTAATTTTTTACGTAAATAATACGTACTATACATATTTCGAAATGCTTTTATGCAAGCAGATTTTATTTATTTTCCTTTGACTTTTAGTACCTGCCTATGTGTTCATTACCTTACGTAGATAGAAGTGTCATCATTACGCATACTAAACATGTTTTTAATTAAACCCGCCTTCATTAAAATGTGCTGGAAACTTTTCATTCATACATTCAATATAATTCCTGAGTTTCCTGCACTTTTGGTACTAATATTATTTCATTTTCCAGCAGAAGCAAGAATATTTCTAATACATTTTTCTGTTACAGGACTCATAAAGAAGTCAATCATCGAAATTGTCTTCTATATTCTACATCGAAGGCGCCCTTGCTTTTCAATTTGATCCGTCATCTTTGTTCTTATCAGAAACGTTTCTACGGCAAGCTTGAACAGATCCGATAGAATCACGTCTTAGTTAGTATTTCAGACAGTAACTGAAAGGATATCGAGAAATTCCTGATATTAATATTTACATTGATTCGTGAATCATAAGGGATTTCAAAAGAAAAGATTCGATGCTACAGTCAATCTCAAGGATGTAAATAAACAGCAATGAGTGCCTTCAATGATGATAATAATAATAGTTCTACGGATACGGGAGATCCAAATACAAGCAAATGTCCTCAGTTCTTATCGCGAAGTGACAGTTTTCGGAAGTTTGAAGTGGATCGCACCCATTTTCTCAGAATCTCGAATCTGCAAAACGGTGGTCCAAACGAAAGTGTAATCGATCGTTTCTTGGACGGAGGATGGACATTCTAACGTATCACATCATTTTTTAGTTGATAAAAGAATCGATAACGAGGAAAAGTAATTTATTTGCGGATTGGAAAGAAGTGGCATTTGAAGTCTCCTTGAAAAAATTATTTTAAAAAATGTGAGTTGGGGTCTTCCTCTTAAATTCAGATTTTATTGACCGAGAAAACTTCATTTTCATTTCACAATGCTCTCAATAAAGAATCCAATAAGACAATATGTTAATGCTTTGCTTGCATTAAGGTTTTCTCAAGGGCATGTGTTATTTACCGTATGAACAAAAGTATGTATGAGCAAATTCAGATCATGTAGGTTTTTTCCACATTTTTTTCCTTGAATAAGATTTCAAAATAATTACTGAATATTGCAGTTCAGTAAATTAGAGTTAATTGTTAGTAAATGCCAAATGCCAATCTCTTATCGCTTGTCTGTATCTCAGATTATTATTTCGAGTATATATAGTCGTAAAAAGTCTTATCTACTGAAGAGATGTATAAAGCAGTTGGAAATAAAATTTTCACAGGATGAATATTTTTTATTTTAACAATTAGAACAAAAAATTAAAGATTCTAGTCTGAAATTCTCATTCTGACAAATAATTCCTCGAAAGTGCAGATTATTTACACATTTTAAAAACTTGTTTGCCTTTCAGATCAAACTACAGTCGAGCGCTTCCAATTTCTAGTTTCATCCCAAAAAGGATTCTATTTCAAAGTTTATCGACGCACTGAAAACTTTTTTTTTCATTTTGTGGAAGCCCTCTTTAGCGAATGTCAAGAACCGGAAATATAATGGCTTTGGAACGAGAATAATATTCAAGTCGAAGAAAAGATGAAACTGACAAGAGAAAAGAGAATGCGAAGTTCTTGACAAATTTGAAAATGGAGAATCTCACAGGAGGGGAGAATCTCACTGAAAAAGAGTATCTAATTAGTATCCTTGGTCCGAAACATTTACCATTGCATGTGGCTATTCCCATGACTATAATATACCTGGCAATATTTTTTACGGGAATTTTAGGAAACATTACTACTTGTATGGTCATCGTTAAGAAATCATCGATGCAGAATGCGACTAACTACTACCTCTTCAGTCTCGCCATATCGGACCTTACTCTACTTGTTCTTGGTGAGTTGGAGAAGAAAAGTTAGATAAGAAAGAAACTAAAGTTAGATATCCTTAAAGTAAATTTAAATTTCACTTTAATTCAATATTTATAACTCAAAAGTGCTTATCGAGTTCTGTTCATTCACTATATTCTTGAAAATTTTAATAATAGTTGAAACTAGTTTCAAAACTTTCATAGATATTTAGAAGTCACAATCCTGACGTAATTAAATGCATTTTTCAAACCTTTATGAGGTCACGAAGCCAGGAATTATGATTTGTTTTTGAGGAGTTATTTTAAGGAGGTCATAAATAAATTTGTAGATTAATAAATTTTTTAGCCTCTGATATAATGCCGTGGTTTTTGGTTTAAGAAAATAATTTAGATTCAAGGAAAATATGTGTACGAAATTCAGGTCAGTGTCTGATGTTCGGTGATTCTACGGTAATATTGTAAAATTGATTTTTAAGACTTATGAATTACGTCACAAAAGATTTTTTTAATTAAAATTGAATTAGCTTTTAGCGGAATGCGGAAAAACGCATTTCCGCTAAAAGACGTAGTTTTCTAGAATGCGGAATATCCCAGATATAAAAATAAGACTATTTTGTAATTATATACTAATGACTCATTACTAATGAGTGTTTGTTAATAGTGCTGAAATATTTTGAAGGTTTAATTGCGTTTATATTTATTTTTTACTCAGCTTCAATATTCTTACGAGGATTTAAATTCTGGAATTTTATTAGTATCATTATATTACTTTTCTCATAAATATTAATAATAAAATGAGACTCAGGAATGAAGATAGAATCAAATGTAGAACATAAATTAATGAGAGAACTGATTAAATTAACGAGGTAAAAAAAGAGGTGTTGACAAAATATGCATACGTCTGACTATTCCGAGAAGATAAGGGCTTTAAATTAATCTTCGTCTTATGTACATTTATGATAGGTGTCAACTTTTCTTGGTTGCGCCTGTTTACTGAATTTGAAATGTAGAAATTTGCGTCATTATATGTCAACACTCTTGGAGGAATAGAGTGAGGATAAAATAAAAAAGGATAATGATATAATAATCACGTGTCTCAAAGTTGACATCCCTTATCTGATTATCAAATTTAAAAATGATTAACAAGAAGAATGAAATTCTCGAAATCTTTTAGGGTAATTATTTAGAAAGAGATTTGAAAAACACAAGTGGAGGGACAGTATTCCAAGAAGGAAGAATCCACATATTTGGAAAATCCAGAAAATATGTTGTCATTTAAACATGTTTGAAAGAATAATTGAATTCAACTTAAGAAAAATTGTTCGCTCCTCTTATCAAATCTAAAAAGTTCTTAGTCGTTAACGTACGAAGAATAAAGAGATCTAAGACTAGATGAAAACTAAAAGATAAAAATGTAATTAGCTTCAAAGCAATTAAGTTACATATCACATCTGAAAATCTTTCATGTATCACGATTTAAAAATAGTTAGTCCATAAAATTTATTAGATTTTCCAACGATTTTGATAAATCCAATTTGATTAAGCGCATATGGTAATTATCATAAGAATAAATTTACTTTCG
>JAUEJJ010000045.1:1684078-1702653 GCA_032164275.1 Synergus coniferae | reverse complement strand
TGCAATGCTATTTGAGGATAAGGTTTTCCACGAAGCTAAAGAGCTTAACATAAAGTTAACGTTTACTTCAGCTTCAAAATTCGTCGAAAACGTTTATGTAACCAAGTTCGATTGAAATTCAAATGTCAAAGCAGATGCATTTTATTAAAAAGAAAAAAAAATATATATGAAAAGGCCGGAAATATTTTACGGAGAGTTATAATTCGACCTAAAATATCACCATAATATCAGAAAGCAGAGGCGAGAAGTTTCTCACCTGTACGATTATTTAAAGTTTGCATCGTTTCTAATTAGTAATTAGTTAACTCGAACATTTGATGTGCGAAATTTCTGTTTGTATACTCTTCTATATTTCATATACTAATTCGCATGAGAATATGTATTATGAAGCACTATACATATGTTCGTTATAAACTCAATGTCGGAACTTCGTCCGTTATGAATAGAATGTTGATATGAAATAATACGAGAATACGATACAGCTGACAATGTCCTGGGTAAAATGTGTCCCAAGTGTCAAATATTACGCACTTTCAGGGTTTATATCCTTTGAATTCCAGTTGCACATTTTGTATGGAAATAAATGTACCAAGAAAAAATTTTTTATTGGTATTGATTTGACGAAACTTTTTGTTATGAACGAACTCTCTAAATTTGAATTAACGAACACTTCGACTAATTATTGGTTTTATTTGGCTATTTCGTTTAATAGTTTTCAAATTTTCACTTCATTTTTTGTAAAAAAAAAACTAATAATTAGAGAAATTTTCACTACTTTAGAAAATGTAATCATTTTATTCATGAAATATTTTCTTTCGATGGTTTTTATCCCCTTGATTAATGCGAAGATGCATTCTCTTTGTTATTCTATACGTGACCTCGCAGTAGTCAGTACTAATTATCAAAATGTAATTTACACTTGTTGCTGGTACACGTGTTGTTATATTAATTGTAGGGCGTCGTGTGCAGCGGTACAATGTTTCTGCATTTAAGGACAGAATTAAACGCTCTAATTAAATTATTTGTAATTTAATCAGTCCAAATACGTGGAGAACATCCTATTTACGCGATTGCAGCAACTTTCGAGTGCGGCATATACAAACTTGTAAATTTAAATCTCCCAAATGCTAAATGCAAATGCCTTAATTCGTATTTTGTCAAATTTACATTTTCAATTAACAGCGTGCTGTTTAATCAATCTGTTATCTCATTAGCGGTTTATATAAAATAAATTAAATTTTATTTCATAAAATTCAAAAGCATTTAAAGAAAATTCAAGGGAAATTAAAATAAAGTGCAATCCTAATATCTGCACGAAAATCAAGAGACCAAAAGAATTTAAACCATTTTTTTTTAATTCCCAAGAATTGGAAAAGAATTCAAAGGGGCTTTAAAAATATTTTTATTATTTTTTTTTATTTTAGGATTATTATTATTTTTAAAATATTGTGGAAAATTACGTGATGATCAAGAAAAATATTTTATTACTAATTATATTAAAAAACATAATATATCGATAATCACGAGCGATTATCGATATACGCCGCGTCACGACTTCGATTTGACCAATAAGGAATAAGCGTTACGTTACTAATCTCTGTCGATGCCATGATCTCTTTATTCTGTCTTTATAATAAGATTTATATGAATACTCAAAACCAGCTATACTTTGCTATAACGTACTATATGTGAACAGTGTCTCTATCTGTAGAGGAAACAAACAGGATTAATAAAAACTAACTTATCGACTGAAAATCTGTTTAAAATATCGTTTAAAAAATGCTATCTTTCCGTTTGAAAATGTGATCAGTGTCTGTCAGTGTTTTTATTCTCTTATACTAAAAGTAGAAAATTAACTTTACTTCACCTAACTTTCATGTAAAAAGTAGGTATAAAATAAAATTATTTCCATACTTTTTTTCCTGCTCGCAATTCGGTTAACTTCGAGTTTCGTTCGTCAGTTTACGACTTTACGCCTTACGTTACGGTCATTGACGTTTTGTTTGGTTTGAGTTAGTTATGTATGTGTGGAGGTTTTCATTTTTGTGTATGACTGCCAATGCTACTCAACACTACTCAAGCCTTTGTTACATTTTATTCACACAGTCCTAGTGCCTTTTTAGATTGTAGAATTCATATTATCATGTATTTTTTATGAGAAAAGTAAGTATTGATGGATAAACGACACTCTAACCTCTTCAATTTCTATAATACATATATGTATACCACATCAGACCAGATATACTATTTCTTCTGTCGGCATCTTTTGTTTCTTTTGTTACCGCGTCTAATTCTCAAAATTGTGTGTTTATATTGACACAAAGTGACCTTGATCTATGAATGTATGTATTTGAAGATAATTAGACTCTTGTATGAAAAATTTACTTCCTCGGAAAGCCTCGTGTCTATATAGTATTTTATATATTCCGAAGTCTGACCGGTGTGACCTCTCAATTTTTAATTGTTTAGCAGGTGACGATTGTTTTTTGAAAAGAAGATTTATATTACTCAATATATTGAGAAGGAAATACGTATTTTAAAATGAATACGGCATCTGATGAAGCGGATCGGAAGTCAAGGATTAATAAAAGTAAGTTTAAAAATGTATTAAGAGGCTAAAGTCAGTTAAAGTTATAGTTATAAAAATATATTTTACATTTCTCCGAAAATTAAATTTTACTCTAATTAACCATGAAGTTTTTGATTCAAATCGAGTAACTTGTCTTAGTACATATTAAGTTATTTAGACTCAATTTAGACATGAATTCACTGCTTCATTTAACACATTTAATTTAATGAAGTGTTTGAGTTGATAATTTTAAATGAAACGTTAAAAACCGCTGGTAGACTTGAAAAAATATTATTATTATTATTAAAAGTTATCATCTTTATATATAGATAATTTCTTGATTTAAATTGGTATCTAGAACTCGCAGACTAATATGTAAAAATCAAATAATCTTTTTCAGGATTCCAATTATCTAAACGGAGCGATTACACCGACAATTATAAGAAAAATAGTTATGACAATGCTCAGCGCTTAAGTGAAGACTCTACAGCTTCAAAACAAACCAGCTCTTCAAATATCGTATTACGGCTATCGGAGAGTGAAAATTATAGCATCGAAGACCCTAGTACATCACTGAGCAATTGTTTATCAAATTGTAGACGGAATAATAAAGCGGTTGAATGTACAAGTTCAGAAAAAAGCGAAGTTATCATAATTAGCGATTCGAGCGACGATGACTTATTGTTTGTAAAAAAGACCGAGACTTCTCGGTGTACTACAGATGTTCTTAAAAACACTCGCACTAGCGTTTATATTTCGTCTTCACCTGACGAATCTGAGGCGCGAGAAGATTTTATTTTAAAGTACGATGTCACACAGCCAGTTACTAAGAGTAACGCCCAAAGAAGATCTCTCAGTAGATTAAAAAAATCTTTTGGCAGTTTTAAAACAAGACAAAGGTGCAGTATTTTGTACACATCGGATGATACTGCTTCCACTGCTAATTCAAGTAAAAGCTCGCCTTCTAGGAAAAGTAAAGACTCCGCACGTTCGTCACCTTCACATATAAGTCCGACTCCTCGTTCTGTCGGTTCTGACAATTCAATTAAAAGTCAAAAGAGTGTTAGCAAATTTGTTTCTAAGCAAATTGAAAGAGTAAAAGATCCCAAATCAAATGGAATCGGAACAAGCCCGAGTTTTTGCAGTACTAAATATCAAAAAATATTCCCCAGAAAAATTTCAAACCGAGGCTCACCGTTAACAAAGTTGGATGCTCTCAAGATTTTAAAAGCCGTAAAATCCAGGAGTTATAAGTACTTTTCCCCTAGTAGTAGCGATAAGAGCCGGATCTCGGAAACTACTGATTCTGATGAAGAAATTCAGAAAGATGTACCAAAAATATCAAATATTATCAATGAGACCGTTTCCGACGTTGAGAAAGATATTATCCAAAACTCTCCGGAAATAGCTAAGGCTCACAAAACTCACGTCAGTAAATTTCTTGAGACTCCTAAGAATACTCAGGAACCAGTAT
Source organism: Synergus coniferae (assembly GCA_032164275.1). NCBI lineage: Eukaryota > Metazoa > Arthropoda > Insecta > Hymenoptera > Cynipidae > Synergus > Synergus coniferae. Next base: position 1,698,610 of record JAUEJJ010000045.1, on the reverse strand, counting down.
ATAATGATCTTTCTGCAAGAAAGCGGAAAGAAATCGCAAACTGGCTTATGACAAACTCCCCTGATTCAAAGAACGATAGTTCCTTAAGTCACATTTCTGAAAGTAATAGAAACAGTCTCAGTTCTGCAAACAGTAGCTTGGATCGATTGGAAGAAAATTACGAAACACCAAATAATAGGGACAAGTTTCGGAGGAGGAATATTGACGAGAATCGAGAAGTAAATGATTCTGATCCAAAGACTCCGATGAATGTTTTTTCCTCTGATGTTTTGAATGACGTTACACTTGGGGTTACCAATAAACGAGTTAATATTCGTACTCCTCAGTCAGAAACTCCTATCACTACTAATCATTCTACGACGATATCTACTGTCAAAAAGCGGCAGACTAAAATAGACGATTATTTGAGGAAAACTAAGACTCCTTCTGGACAATATATTAACGAGCTCACACCGATAAATCGTACAATTACGAAACCTTTGACAGTTTCCAAAGAGTTGAACTCGGAGAATGTCAGAATTGAAGACTGCATTGATATTTTGGATAAATTGTACGGAGATACGTGGAGGGCAAAGGCTGATGTGATTTTGTCGGAACCGAGAAGAAAACCTGTTTCAAAGAAAGATCGAGGAGTACAAACAGAAAAGTGAGTCAATATCACTGTTAATTAAACGTTACTTTATTCTCTGAATGTATACTATAAAATCTCTCAAATTTTAGAAAAGTTAAACCAAGAGTGAAAAGTCGATTGAGAGTGGAATCAGATAGTGAAGAAGATGTAGATTATGGCAAGTGTAAGTAAAACAATACAAAGTGTAAAGAAACTGTTTCTGTCACTAAAGAAAATATTCAATTTCAGTTGTGCAGAATACAAAACCAATTCTAAATTCAACAAGGAAAGTAGAACCACGGGGACCTCAACCCACAAATTCGAAAAGAGGAACAAAAGTACAGAAATCACAGCTGAAAGATAGTTTTATAAACGACGGTTCTTCTAGCGAAGAGAGTGGGAGAAGTTCATATTACACAGCACTCACAAATCCTGTACTGAATAATATCAGCAAGAAGCCAGAGACTGCAGTTTCACCTGCAACTTTAAGGTTTCTAGTATTTTATATTATCACTTATATCATATTTTAGCCTTAATGTTAGTTAACAATTTTTATTTTATTCTCTCACAGAGTGATGGCAATCTGTGATCCTGAAACCGACGAAGAAACAGAAAAAGAAGTACAAAACCAGATTTCTAAGAATGATAAGCCAAATAGGAGAAGATTATCTTTTAGCGACGGCGATGATTCGGGTACCAGCGAATTCGATCCGGAAGATATAGTCCCGCCAAAGTCTCTACCAAAAATGAGTTTGTATACTTCTACTTTATTCACTTTGATTAACTTATTCATTAATTTTGTCGTGCTAAACTATTTCTTGCCACTAATTCGTTTTCAGGTGTTGTAAAAACCGCACAACATTTTTCGAAACCGAGCATTAAATCTATTCGTAATGCTGAAACGAAAAAAGGACTAAGTTTTCTCGCTTCACTCTCTGCTTCTGTTCCGATGACGTGTTCCCATCCCGAGGCTAGAGTCTATAAAGAGGATTTTAAGAAGACCAAAGAGGCATTGTGCAAAAAACTATATTCTCTGTACAACCAGAAGATATTCGATAAGAAATTGCCGGACAATATGCTGATAGAGTGGAGCACACGTATGAGAGGCACTGCTGGTTTTTGTTACAATAAGAAATCTATAAAAGCTTTGGGCAGCGTAACGAGATCCTCTAGAATTGTTTTAGCAACGAAGGTTGGCGCTTTTTTAATTAAAAATGATGAATTTGAATTCTTGTTGGTTTTAAGCTGAAAATTTTTCTAATAAGAATTATGATTTTCAGGTTGTTGATAATGCTGAAAGACTGAGGGATACCCTAATCCATGAAATGTGCCATGCTGCCACATGGGTAATAAACGAGATTTCTGATGGACATGGACCTTTTTGGAAGGGATGGTAATTACAAAAAGACATACGCAACTTCCTTTACAAAACAAATTTGATTGAGATTGCTTAAAATAAAATTATTTTTAGGGCAAGCAAGGCAATGAAGGCCTTTCCAGAATTACCGCCAATAAGTAGATGCCACGATTACAAGATTAAGACGAAATACACTTACAAGTGCACTAGCTGCGGATATAGGTAAATACAGACTCCGCAAAGTTTATTTCAAGCTTTTCTTATCATAATTTATCTCCTTTTTGGTTCTCTTTTCAGTATTGGAAGGCACTCAAAATCTCTAGACGTACAGAAGAAACGCTGTGGATATTGTTATGGAAAATTTGAGGTATTCGTTAACCGCACAACGAAATCTGGCACTGTAAACAAGACACCGAGTCGTTCAAAAGATCCTTCAGCATTTGCTCTCTTCGTAAAGGAAAACTACAGTTCCGTGAAGCAGAATAGACGAAGTATGAAGCACGGGGAGGTGATGAAGGTCTTAGGTCAGCAGTTTTCTGCCATTAAAATTGCTAAGAAGCAGGATGATATAATTGAAGAGAACGAAAAGAACCTCTCTGAATGAAGTTTTGTTCATTGAGTATATTATATTTTTAAATTGAGATGCGTTACGCAACAATCCATTATAAATTTTAATCAATTTAAATTTTAATCAAACTAATGCACATCGTACTGGTAACGTGACAACAGTTCTGACATTTGAATACAAATTTTATTTATAAAAATCTTCTATACGTGCAAGGACTGTATGACTAAATATTTTTTTAAAATATGTAATTCTATCGACTGATGTTAATTGTTAACGGATGTTAACTTCTCATTGCAGGACGCGGCGTGAGAGGTGTATAAATATTATACATAAGAAGAATGAAACTACGCATAATACATTCTAAGGAATTGATATAGTTTATATTAATATTGTACCTTGGATTTTTAGAATAAAAGCGTCTTAAACATTAATAGTTCCTCAATTTACTGGAATCATTTCGTTATTCCACGGCAAATTATCGTTTTATTTTGCAACTTGCAACATGGTTTTATTGTTATTGCAACAATAAAATTATTTTGCTTTCTTGTTTTATCATTCCCAAAACGATTGATATTCCCAAGAAGAAAAAATAACTTTTGTTTCGAGTTCAAGAAATGGAATGTATATACCAAACCTACCAAACACATTCAAAATTAACGACAAGAAGTTCTAACAATTTAAATTTTAACGGTCAAAATTTTGAGGTTAAAGGTGGTGCGCATTGTTAATTTGCGAGAATATTTTTAAAAAGTGGTTCCTTGGTCGCTATACAAATTGAATTTAAAGCAACATTTTCAAAGCAAAGTTGCCCAAAATAATCGGGTTCAGTTTAATATCTATGATATTAAATATCAATTATCAAAAGATTTACTCAAGTCGGTATCCATTTTGTTCATAAACTTTTAGCAGCAAGATTCATATTCCATTTTGTATACGGAGCACAAAACAACACTCGAAACACACAATCACTTACTTCTAATCACTAATTTATCAAATACACTTTCGCGACCGAAGTTTTCTTTGATTCAAGCACATCGCGGTTCAGAGTTTTACGCGGGCTATTGCGCATACGCTCCAATTTACTCTGCTCCAGTCCGGGCTCAGGTGCTCCACAAAGACTCACTGCGCACGCAGCGGAGAAATGTTACCATTGGTCAAAATTTAGCGCGCAATTCAAAATCGAATTAATTTAATTCGATTTTGAATCGCGCGCCAGTTTATAGCCAATAGCAGAATTTCTCCAGCGTGAAGCCAACACGCACTGCGTGCGCAGGGAGCCAATTTTGGGATTGGGACATTGGGAGCACTGAAGGAAAAGAGACCGTTTCTCTTGGAGCCGACAAATAATTTCGAATATACAACATCTGCGCAGTAGTATTTCTGGTTAGGAGCACTACGAGCACTAGGAGCCTAGGAGGCAGCACCATCAGCAGCGCACTGAGCGCACTCTGAATGAAAACCAAAACAGTCGAGCACGAGCCAAGATGGCGACTATGGCAACGCGGCGTGAGGGCGACATTTAAAAAACCATGTTGTCGCTAATTATTCGCAAGTGTTTCCGTGATCCACGTTGAGTTAGTGTAAATGTAGAATGTCAGAACCGAAACGGGTTCCTCTGCAAACCCTGGAGTTTGCAAACGCTGCGAAGAAGGATAAGGGCAAACAGCTTCTGCCCTCCCACCGCTTTACGTTGACCCTGCCGGAATCTAATGAAAAGACATGTCCCGAGTTCGACTACGCTCAACTTCTCAAAGCAGCCGAGGTTAGTAAAATAAAATAAAATTATCTTCATCCTAAAAAAGTCTGCGGTTTCCCCGACCCGAACTACTCCACAAATTCCCGCTCCGCTGTATTTCATGACCGGACACTCGTTCATTTTTGTTTAAAGAATCGGAAACTAGCCCTGCTGGGCAGTTTTGTAATTTTCCGATGGCGAGATTCCGAAGGCGTCACCGTCGCCGCTTCTGATGTTTTGCTGACGGTCGCCAGCCACGTGAATTTCATACACAGCACGACTGTCACGCTAACTCCTCGTCAGGAGCAAACTGCGATTTTCCCCATTTTTTTCCTGGCATCTTTTCTTTTCTTGAGATTTTTCATCAGGACTTTAAAGTGCCTTTCCAATCTCATTCGTCTGCCATACGGAATAGACCGAGCAGATCATACGCACTATCACGTTGCGGTAGGCTCCACGGACGTAGACCTAGATAACCTGGCGGGCGTACATACTTATCCAATACCTTGGATTACATTTCATCTAGCTAATTTACATTTCTATTTTACAGTATCCATCAAAATCAAACCTGGGGAACCGATTCGCGGAATCCCGCGAATTTTATTAAGAAGGTTAGGGGCTCTTCGCTTCTCTTGAAATCCAGTTCCAATTTCACTTGGAAAGTTTTTATGATCTTAAGCTGAAACCATCCCATCGTTGCCATTGTGCCTTTCTTTTTAATATGAAGGACAAAGATCCGCGTGTGGAAACGTGAACAACGACAGGTTCGCGCACGTTGCAAGCATGTCCAATGTGTTGGCGTTGGTGCCTATCTTTTAAAAAATTACTGATCATTTCATGAATAAGAGTTTAAACTTTATTTAATCTGAATGTTTTGAATAATTAAATTTAATGAGATCGTAACGAAATATTTCCCATTTTCACTTTCTCGCCTTGGTTTTCACTATCGGATCAGTTTACGAGAATTCCAATCTTTTTTTGGCAACAGCCACTTCGCTCCTTTAATAGGATTCCGGATCGAATTCATCGAATAAAAAGAGTGACTAGACTACAAATTCTAAACAAAAAGAACGACATACATCAGTTTCATCTGTTACATTTTCTTGGGCGCATCTTTACCGATAGATATTGATCCCTCTCGCCAGCTTCCTTTTTTCAGTACTCATTCGTGTGTTCGTGTTTTTGCGTACGTGCTTGACATCAAGCAACAACGTATGTTTGTGTGACTCGCTTTTTGTTTGGAATTGATAAGCATTGCAGGAAAATGAGTGGAAATGACCCTGAGCTATTTTTCTTGATATCTAGATTCAGTTTTGTACATCCGGCATTATCTTTCTGAGGACTGGTACAACTGGTATCAGGCGAACAGGAGAGGGGAGAATAAGAGCTTCTCTTCTTTACCTTCTCTAGGTAGAAGTTAGCTCAAAGTTGGGGGACTAAATCGCATTGCTCGATTGCAATTCGTTCGGAGTGTCGCGCAAAATCGTCCATGCTCGTGCGCTCCTGGTGCCGATGGATACTTTGCGTACCCTTGGATGATTAAGTTGGTCCACCCCCAGGGTTTCCCCACTCCCTCGACGTTCTCGACTACCCTATCGCACCCAACCCAACACCCACCTTTGCGTCCCCCCTGCAGTTTGATCTGTTTGATCATCATATGCATATAGCGTACTGATAACACTACTGTTACTCCTAGTTGATAACTAAGAATAATTAGAGGCAAATTATTTTAAATTTTGTTAAAACTTAAGAATATTAGTTTAAAATGCCCAATTCCAAGTAGTGAATAAAATTTTATTAACATTAAATTATAAATACTTAAACCTAAATTTGAAGCCTTCAAATTAAATGGCACAAAGCTTTCAAACAGACGTTATACATAAATGTTAATTCAAGGCATTTTATTAACTTGTCACTTTTTAGTCTTCAAAATGAAATCATTTTAATGTAATGCTTTTATTTCAAATTTATTAAATTCCAAATCTTTTCATTTATTAATTAAAATTGTCTGAGTTTTAAACTTTTAATCTGAAAGTATTTAAATTCTAAGTTAATTTTCTCTTAATATCGTTGTGATTACATTTCAAATATCGGTTTTCACTTATAAACAAGCTTATTTTCTTTCATGCCACTTTATCAGGTCAGGTGTTAATTTAATTTACATCGTGATAAAGTATAACATTTTTTATCCTATGAAACCCTTGTAATATATTTTTAATTACTGGGATACATAGAATCGAAATCTATTAAAACTATAAATATTTATGTATTTAATGGGTTACACCACCCTGGCGCTCAGAAAAATAGGTATAAAAACAAACAGTTTTTTAAGCGCAGTTATTAAATATATAAAATGATTGTTATATTACACATGTACGAGGTAGTTTTATGAATAAAGGAAAAGAATAACGAATAAAAAAAATTAAGAAATGACGTAGATACGCTTTTTTTTCGAAACTACTTTTTTCAAACTGGTGTACACGATATTTCAAAATCTACTCAACCGATTTTGTTAAAATTCACAACACTTATTCCTTATCATACTAGCTATTGGGGGACGTAGGATTTTTTTCATTGGATGCCATGTTCATAAGTTATGAATTTTTTAAACTCAAAATTTCGATTAAAATGAGAGATTTTTTGTTACAGCTGTCATTTCTACAAAAATTTTTTTATTAATTTTCTCTACGTTACCCGACAGCTATTATCTTTCTAAGTAAGCAAAAAAAAAGTATTTTTCAGACAATGTCTAACAGAGAACCTAGGTACACCATCAGCAAGGATTTTCAAAAAAGGGTCCTACTTATTGGCTTATATCTCCGCCATTTTTTAATTCTTTTAATTCGTTTTTGTTTAAAATTATACACAAAAGTACTATGTATATATGTAAAATAACAATTATTTTATATAATTAATGCCTGCGTCAAAAAAATGCTTATTTTTATACCTATTTTCCCGAGCGCCAGGGTGGTGTATATGTAATATTTCTGAACCCCGATTAAAAATTTCAAATTAACATGAATATATTTTTTTAGAGAAAAAGAAGTAAAGAGCTTAAAAGAAAAGATGATAACACTACAAATGGAGGACTGGATCCTTACGACGATGATGACGAGGACAAACTTAAAGAAATGGCTAAAAAGTTCGAGGCCAAATATGTAAGACTTATTATAACATTCTTTAAAATTTATCTCTCTTATCAATAGGTTTCTTTATTTTTTACTCAAATAATCTGTGCTATAGGGGACGGCAACATCGGGAAAGAAAAATCATAAATTCCAAGGCTATCCGGATTTGGGAGCAGGTTACGATGAAAATGATTCCTTCATCGATAATACAGATGCCGTAAGTATCGATTTATTTTCTCGTTAACAATTTGTGATATTTTTGAAGCATCGTATAATTTTCCATAATTGCATACAGTACGACGAGATTGTACCCGATGAGGTGACTACAGCTCACGGGGGCTTTTACATTAATTGCGGTGCCCTCGAATTCAAGTCTGCAAATAACAACAATGTTAATAATGCCAGTAATGATAATGACGATGAAGATGAAACTAGCGAGTCGGACGAAGAAGAAGATGAGTCTCCCAAGCGCAGGGAAAAACGCACTCTTAGTCCTTCCGAGGATGAAGAAGCGGAGGAAATTGCCAGAGATCATCCTACAAAAGTAAAAGAAAACAGTTAACATTGCACTCTACCATTAGATTAAATCCGGATGTTTTTTTTTTACGGAAATCATTGTAATTAATAAGTGTCATTCGCCGTATGCACTTAGAATATTGAGTGAGTCTTTTATTCTCATCATGCCATCCACAGAAGCCGAAGATGGATGAGCCTGCTGAGAAGAAATCTAGTAACGAATCTGTGATTAGAAAAAAGAAGAAACCGAATCAACTTGAAGAACCACAGCAAAATCATTGTCCACAAACCAACAAGGAGTCGGAGTCTATTAAGAAAAGCTCTGAGCTTAAATTCGAAACTTCCGAAAATGGAAACAACACAGGTAATTTTTGCACTCTTATTAAATAGATAGATCCGCGCTTAGCGAGATTAATGCTTAATATATTTTTTTTTTTTTCCTTAGAAGATTTTGAGGAGAAGAAGAAGCAGGCAAAGTCCAATGAAATATCGCGAACGAAAAGTGTATTGGAGAAAAAATTTGATATCAAAAAGTTCGAGAAGAAAGTGACAAGTAATGGTTATGACGCGAAAAAGGTGGAAGGAAAAAAACTCGTTGATGTCGAGAAAGATAGTAAAATCGATGACGCAATTGAGAGCGTAGTTAACGCAGCGAGGGTAGAATTAGATGACTCGAGTCGTGACACCTCGGATTCTGGAAAATCTCGAGGTGCACAAGGGACAGAGTCTGATTGTGAGGAACTAGATAAACAAGAATGCCCTTTGCCAGATTGCCTTCCAGATGATGTTAAAGAAATTTGTAATGAGTTAAAAATTCTAGCGCGTACCGCGACGGGGAAGAGTAAATTTTTTAATCATAATGTCAATTTGTCACTTTTCACGTAAGATGTTTTTTAAAATTTATTTCCAATGCTTTTATTTCTCATTTTATTTCTGATCATATTCGTATTGTGATTAAATTACCTATTGAGATTTCATTATATTTTAGTTTGGAAAGTAAACTTCGATTGCTGAACGTGAATACAATAAGGCTGCAAACTTATAGACATTTGGCACATTATTTGCCTTGTACTAGGACGACTCTTGTAAATCGGGCTAAAAAGTTGCACATACAGCACCAGGAACGCCGCGTCAAGACCCAGTTAGAAAAGTAAGATATTGAGAGAATTAATATTTTGAAAAATATAAAATATTCACGGTATTCCGTGATAGTTTAAAAACTTCCGATGTTCGTAAAGTTTGATATTGTTACAGATTGAAGGCGATAATTGACAGTGTCATGCCTATAGCAATGGAAAAATATAAGAAGGAGTGTCAAAGGATAGTGGAAGAAAAGTAAGTATTTTTGGAGAATAATTGTCACAATTTTTGGCATTTAATGTTATTCAAGTGGAATTTTTGAAGAAGGGGGTAGAGACTTACATCTGAAACAAGTTTTTTCATTTCTCAGCCCTCAATTGTACTGGGAGATATATATGTACTCTTGGTAAGATGCCCCAAAGAGAAAATTCTTTTTTAATATAATCTTGCCGTTTGCATAAACTTTTCTACCTTCACCTTCTAATTTTGTTTCATGATTTTAATAGTTCTATTGCCTACCTCTATTCTTGATCTTTATTCACGCTTATATCGTTTGTTGTTTTCATCACCGAATGAAAATTCCGAGACGATCCTTATGTTCTGTGATTTTATGTTGGTGATAACTTTGAAAATGTCTAAATATGTACGTGTAGGGATGCTCTCGGAAGTTGAAAATATATGGAAAGGTGCTGGGCTTTTCATCATCAGTATCAGTGTTTTGTTCCTCATCAGCGACATCCTTTATGTGAATTTAATGAACTTGGATTTAAAAGGCTCAATTACAATTTATATCATTAAAATATTAGTTGATGAAGTTATTATATTTATTCCACAAATTTCGTCTGTTTGGTTTTATTTATCATCGTAATAATGTGATTTCTTTAGTTTGTCGTACAAGTTCAATTGTTTAATTGCTTTTAGGGGCTTTCAATCGCCAACAAGAGATCCTTTGGCTGATAATAGTGAAGGGGAAGAAAATTCAGTTAAGAATTCGGAAAAAATTCCACGGAGGAAGTTTCCCTGGAGCGATGAAGCTAAGTAAGTTTTTTTCAATTTGTTTTAAAGAGTGGTCGTCGTCAGTCAATTACATTGTATTTATTATTAAAAATGTATTAAAAGACTTCCTTTTAATTCAGTTATTAATTAAATTGCTTTGTCTTTTAAACAGAGATATTGTGCGTGAAATAGCATTATCCAGGAAGCATTACTTTAAAATTTCGAGACCGAGGAAGGAAAGTATTGATAGTTTCGTCGCATCATTTCTAGAGACAAAAGTTCTGTCCCTGTGGCCTCCAGGTTGGATGAAAATTCAAACCCTTCTAAAGTATGCCGCTTCGGATCCGACGTAAGTATTAACTCGTATTTTTACATTTTTTCTTTCCCTTCCACCTTTCCACTTGAATGATTTATCTAAAATTTTGTTTGTCAAAGAATGTTGGTATGTGTGTTAATAATGTTTTCAAATTGAACAAATCTTAATATATGTGCTGAACTTTTTATATATTTGGTCAACAATCAAATTCTTTGGTTCTTTTGAATCTCAGATTTCTATAATATAGAAATTTTACTATTTGTAAAAAAAAATATTTTAATAGATGGTTCCCTAATTGAGTGCTGTCGAATTTCAATACATTCAACTTTTAAAATAGGTTATTTTATAGCTTGGATTATAAATAAGAATCTTTATAAAAAATCTAATATAGTTTAATAAGAATGAAGAATTAAATACTTGGTGCTTAAACGCTGCAAAGGTTGTCTGTCACATCGCAAAAAAAAGTTTGTCGTTTTTGGACAAATCGTTTTACAATCTTGGACATCAAAGTTCAGCAAAAGTATTTGCCGTTTTGGTTAGCACACAGAGCTCATTCTCTTGGTTGTGTTGTGTGTTTTAGGAAGATGAATGATCATTTGGATGAATAGAATTTCGTGATAACATCTTGGATCTTTGCTACTAACGGATATTTCCCTCATTACTTGCATATTCGAAATGTGCAAAATTTTGTAGAATTCTAAGTTCTGAAAGTCTGAAGAACTCTAAATTTGTAAATGCCGTTTTCATACTTGAATGGGAACTCAAGTTTAACTATTTTTGTAAATAAATTTTCGTTCGTGTTAGTCGAATTCTTTTTGTAACTTGTGCGCAGGCGTGCTTTAGTGTTTCCGCTATTTATTATTAAAATGTAAGCAATTCAGTTTTTTTAAATTTTTTTATACCCAGAACCTTCCTTTTTGTTAATAAACTTTTGAGTAACTAACTTAAAAAGTCCTAAACATTTTCCTTGTTATTTTAGCCCTAAGAAGAAGCAGAAGAAGTCTAAGGACTTGGGTCTTTCGGCGAATGCCATCGTCATTGCTTCCGGTAGTGTAACTAACGCATCCAAATCTGATCCTGTTGTGAACAATGTTTCAATTCTCGGATTAGATAAGGGATTGTCCTCCAGTTCCTACAAAGTAAACTCCACAGAAAACTCCCTCAATCTCAAGATCAGCCTTCAGAACACAAAATCAAGCGATTCCGTCAATGAGAAAAAGCACAGCACCTTCAAACACAAGGAAAAGAGCAACTCGAGCCTTTCATCAAGCCCACAACTTGAGAACGTAAATTCTACAAATAACGTGCCTATCGGAAAAATATCCGTCGTGCCTACCTCGCAGTTGATGGCCCCGAAGACCTCAACATTAAACCACGTTGAGAAATTCAATCCTATGGATCTAACCAGTACTTCCATCTCGATTACGCCCGTGAACGATTACCCGAAACCTTCAGTAATCAAATCAACAGAGATTAAGAAGGACATTGTTTCTATCACACCTTCTTTAAACGAAACCAATATCTCCCAAAGTCTTTATCTTCCCAGACAGGAGGTCGCCGGTTCAATCTCAAATCAAAGTTCCGTCATGGTCTCTATGCCTATAAGAATACTTCAAGAAGCTGCGATCGATACGAACAGTGAAAGAAAAGTGGACGATAACCATTTAGACCCCTTTAAGGGGGAGAAGAAGAGGGATCGCTATTTTGATGGCCGGCAAAAATCTCACGAGAGCAAGAAAAGGAGACGGGAAGGCAAGGGCGATCACGATCAAAATATAAATTCTGGAATTCCATGGTTAAACGAAGAGCAAGAACAAAAGCAGTTTGACGAAACAGAGGCTGCTACTAATTTCCTCAGTCAAATTATCAACGATGATTCTCCAGAAAAGCAAAAGGATAACATTGGTCTTGATGATCCTCTCGCTTCCACTCAAGTCAACGATCAAGAGAAGGAAGTACAGATGGTTCTTCGTTCACTTCAGCAGCTTCAAGAAGAAATGAAAAATTCGCCTTCTCATTCTCCAGTAGGTAGCAGTGGGTCTAAATCTATTAAAAATGATCTTCACTTCACTAGCTTCGGTGGTTTATATAGTAAGAATGATGATAAGATAAGAATATCGAAAGAGGACGGTTCTTGGTGAAATCGACGAAAACAAGAGTGCTTTCGGTTAGAACCGGGCAGCTAGGATTGGCTCAACGATTATCAAGTATCGTTCTTCCACTTTTCGTCGTAATCCTCCTCGAAAAATGATATTCAATAAGTCGGTTGAATAGTGAGTTACATGCCTGATAGTATAGTGTGCGTACCACTTGACTAAGATGCGAGATAAAAACATTCGAGTATTTTCAATTCGCCAAAACTGTACATAATACATTTGCAGTATATATGTATCTACTGAGTAACTTAGTGTATACGATTATAAATGTACAGATTAAGTATACTATAAATTGAAAGCGACGACGCTGGTGTAGCAGCGATTATTTCCGAGAAGGGTGGCCTCTAAACAATTCTCCAGAGTAATTTTCGTATTACTTTATAGATTAGTTGCTGCATTTTAATGTTAAGGGAAAATTATTTTGGAATTGAAAAATAATTTTTTGTTTCATTTTTGGAATTATGAATTGGAAATCAGTTAAAGTCAGTTTAAATCAATTGAAGTCAACTGGAATTAAGTTGAAGTTTCAATTTGTAGTGAATTAAAATCAATTGTAAGCACTTAATATTAACTGGAAGTCAGAGGACGCTGGAAGTAATTAAAATCGCTTGAATACATCACTTGAAATTAATTTTAAAAGGCGTGAAATCGCTTTAAATGGATTGAAGTTATTACTGAAATTATCGAATTAATTGAAGTGAAATGAATCCATTTTAAGTTAATCGAAATTACTGGAATAAATAGTCAGTTGAAGACTATTTAAATAGATTCAAATCAGTCAAAATGAACTTATTAACTGGAAGTTAGTAAAAGGTTTGAAGACTGTTAAAATTCACAAGAAGTCATCTTAGTCATATAATGATTAGAAACGTTTTTTTTTTACATCAAAATGTTTATTACGATATTGAATATTATTGAAAATGATGCAGCTATTCCACACTATTTTATAAAATAGAATTAGAAATTTTCCAGAAAAACAATTAAAATTATATCTATGCACTAGAGAATAAATTATTTTCATAGAGACGTATTTTGAATAACTTTTTAGGCCACCCTTTAGTAGTTTTCTAATGCGAATAGAGAGAAACTGTTTGTGATAGTTTGACACTGCTTAGGATCATGCTTTAGGTGCATGAAATTATTAAACTGCTAAATGTGGCCGCACCCGAAAGTTTTCCAACTGCCAAAGAGAAATTCTTGACTTATTTTTAATTTTAGAGTAAATGTAAAGAAATTTTAATACTTACGCTCTTTTATTTTAAATGTTTATTTGGATAATAGTAATTTCATTTGCTCTCTAATTAAATTTCGTTGAAAATTGGTATTTGAGTTTCCAATACGTAATTATTAGTTTAACTTTATGTAATTTTGATATTTCTTGAAGCAGTTGAGTAACTTTCCTGTTTCGACTAGAATTTTTCCAAGCATCACTGCCCGAATGTGCTACGATTTAAGTTATATACGTGATTTAAATAATATTTAAAGAGACTTAATATCGGCGTGCGGCTAGACTAAAAATTCAGAATCTAAATTTTGTAGCTGCATTGAGAGCAGTGATTGATTTTTGAAATACGGAAGTGCAAAACTGTATATTGTCTGCTTTGTGTAAAGACAATGTTTAAAGAAGAATGTAAAAGTACGTGAGAGTTCATTGTTTGCGTGAATAACGAGTATATTTTTTTCGAGTGCTTGCTATTGCAGCAAAAGTGACTATGATATAGTGTATTATATATTCGTTATAAGCGAGTCTCTATACCCGCCCTTTTCTCCCTTTTAAATATTAAGACTAAACTTAGTTTCAAGTACAATGGACATCTTGTACCTACAGTTGTCGATCAATCTTGATTGGAACATCATAAAATATAAGTTTTGAATATTTTTTACAATATTTATATACTTTTTACCTTCAGCCGTCTCTAGTCCTGCTTTATTCGCGTTTTTCGATTCAATTTTCAATTCCCTTATATTTACGAGTAAGAACCTTTATTTTTTTAGTTATTAAAAAAAGATTGAGGAAATTACTGATACGTTTTATAGTGGAATTTTAACCAATTGTTCCTTTAAAAAAAA
>JAUEJJ010000045.1:1576140-1590050 GCA_032164275.1 Synergus coniferae | reverse complement strand
ACTATGCTTTCGACAGCCATATTGGTTAGTTCGCGTAGGGGCCGATAGTGTCGCATAGCAAGTTTAAATCCCCAATAGGAAGTTGTTTTTTTTATATTCAATCTATTGATTGAATATAATTATACCATAGTTTGATTATGTATTATTATATTATATTATTATATTATAGATTATAAATTATTTATCAGCAAGGTTTTTGGAAAATGATGTTGGAAAGGGAAGTGGTAAAAAGGGTTTGAAAAAGGAGGCTCAAAAAGGAGTTGGTCAAGAGAAAATGAAGTGGGAAATCATTTATCAAATGAAAATTTGTGTAGGTTTGTAGTTTGATGCAGAAATAAATAAATTATTAATATAGAAAAGAATTTTTCGTGAAGAAGACTGACTCTAGAAATTGTTCTTTTATTATAACCGTTAGATTCGATGTTACTACCGAGTGCACTTGATGTTCCTTTCACTGAATGTATTTCAATTTGTTGATTATTCGAAAGCAAAGTCTTTTCATGAAAATTGACTGGATGGTAGTAATTTTCTTAAAATTATTCTAATTTAAAAATGTTTTGTTAAAATTGTCTTTTGTAATAAAGTAAATTGTACTGACAAAGTATTCAGTACCATTATTCATACAAAAAAAATACATACTATTTATTCTTATAAATAAGACTTCTAAAAAGACTTCTAAAAGACTTCTAACAGATTGAGATAAATAGGTTTTTGAAGAAAAGGAATTCCAAAAATGAGTGTGACATTTTATTTCTGCAAAAGTGATAACAATATATAACATTACATATATCAGCGACCATTAACGGAAAACATTGCACGCAGGAAGCTTCTTTTGACGAAGGAAGACATTTTCTTCTACATGCTTTTCCGATAAGTGAGATAACAAGTTCAATACGTGACAGACGTTCGCATTAAGTGTTAGGAACGTTTTCAAAAGGCCGTGCAAATTCGTCAAGAAAAGTCGCGCTTCAACACTGGCTGCAAGTGAAAATATTATAAAAATAACAAAAGTAAAGTCTATCAAAATCTGAACAGCAGTCCAAGTGGACCAGCGATTTCCCGACATCATGAAAGAAGCAGAAGATGAGGAAGCAAACCCGTGATCTTCATTAAGTTCCTATTTTATGTGTAATTCAAAGCCATTCAGTTGGTTACAATTATATTTGTATGGTGAAGGGACTGGAACTTTCGACAATCGTAGGTTCCTGTTCAACTTTGAGTGAAGGTAAGGATGCTTTCGCTCCAACGGGCGCACTTTCCTCTGGGAAAACATATTCATCGAGAGCTCCACCGAAGCTATGTCCAAAAGCCTTATGACCGTGAGAATGATGACTGTGTTTTTCAAAAGCATGATGGTGATGATCTTCGTGATGTTTGTGATGATGATCTTCATCATGCTTATGTTTGTGGTGATCATCATGATGATGTTTGTGACCATGATGATGATGATGACCATGTTTATGATCCTCATGATGCTTGTGGTCTTCGTGATGTTTATGATGTTCATGATGATCGTGATGGTGCTTATGATCATGTCCGTGTTTGTGTTCCTCCTTGTGGTGATGACCATGTTTGTGATCCTCGTGATGATGATGCTTGTGATCCTCATGATGGCCGTGTTTGTGTTCCTCATGATGACCATGATGATGATCCTCATGATGTCCGTGTTTATGATGGTGTCCGTGCTTGTGATGATGATCCTCATGATGGTCGTGCTTATGGTCCTCGTGATGTCCATGCTTGTGTTCTTCGTGATGTCCGTGCTTGTGATGGTGTCCATGTTTGTGATGATGGTCCTCATGGTGTCCATGCTTGTGATCTTCATGGTGACCATGTTTGTGCTCATGCCCATGCTTGTGATGATGATCCTCGTGATGACCATGGTGATGCTCTTCGTGGTGACCATGTTTGTGATCATGATGATGTCCGTGATGATGATCTTGCTTGTGTTCGTGCTTGTGATCTTCCTTATGCTCATGACCATGATGGTGGTGATGGGTTTCCTTCTCCTTATGGGCGTGATGATGGTGGTGTTCGTTGACATGATGGTGATCATGGTGATGATGATGTTCATTATGGTGAGCGTGCTTATGGTGATGATGGTGTTCTCCGTGGTGTTTATGTTCCTCGTGATGCTCGTGTTTGGAATGATGTTCGTGATGATGACCGTGGTGGTGTCCGTGATGATGATCGTGCTTGTGACCGTGTTTGTGACCATGTTTGTGGTGATGACCGTGCTTGTGTTCGTGGCCATGATGATGTTTGTTTTCATGTCCATGATGGTGTTTGTGGTCCTGATGATGGTCGTGCTTGTGGTGATGTCCGTGATGATGTTTATGACCGTGGTGATGTTTGTGGTCAGCCTTGTGGTCATGTCCATGTTTGTGATCATGATGATGGCCATGGTGATGGCCATGATGATGCTTGTGTCCATGTTTATGGTCATGTTTAGCATGATGGTCATGCCCATGATGGTGAGCATGATGAGCCTTGTGATGGTGACCGTGATGATGATCATGATGATGTCCATGATGGTGGTGCCCCCCATGGTGACCCCTGCTTATTTTTGAATCTACTATATCAGGTACATCGCTCGATTTTAGGCTGAGTGGACTGAAGTCTGTTTCCAGAGAATCAGAACCATCATATGATGATTGGAAATCACCAATACTAATGTCGTCCAGTTGTCTTTTTTGAAGGTTGCCAAATGGTTGCGGTTGTTCTAATTGTCTTACTATTCTAGCTGTTTCTGTTTCTCCGGCGGCAGGTTTCAGCGGCTCCTGGTTCCTCGTTCTCGGATCTTGTCCAGCTACGAGGCTGGCTACTGCCAGCAGCCCGAGGACCCAAAACGATGTCTGCAATGATCATATTTCATATTTTATAAAAGTACTACACTCTTCTACATGATTACTCTTCTACATGATTTTTACTTTTGATAATTAACAGAAGTAACCGAAAGTTTGATACAATTGTCCACCAATAGTCTCATGAATTTAGTCGTTCGTATCTCATAAGTTTTGGTATTACGAAAATTTTAAAGAGTGAATTTTTTTAACACTACCGTTTTAATAGAATTAAGATATTAATACAGAGAATTTATTTGTTGATCTGGTTAGTATAGACAGCAACATGTTGAGACAACAACATAAACCATTCAGTAAAACTACTTCACAATATGTCATATTTAAATATGTTATCATATCATAGCTAATTTAAAAAAAGCCAATATAAAAAAACTCCTTGTACTGTTTGCTAAAATTTATTTTGCAAAAGTAACAACAGGATACAAAACCATTGCAATGAAAACAACAAAGTATGTGACATGTCAGAAGAATTATTCAAATATGTTGGCTTCTGCACTTTAGATAAAGTCATGCCTAGAATAGTGGAAACTCGTGCAAATAGGATATATATCCGCCGCGAATAGTGGAACTCCAATTCTAGCTAAAGTTTATCATCATGATCATGAAAGTCATCAAAATAGTCTCAGTCGGTTTGATAACTCTAGTTTCTAATGCATGCCATGTCGACCAGCAATGACGCGACGGGAATGCAACAAGAGGAATAAATTTGTGCGTGCAATATCTCTCCAGCTTACATATGGTGCGGGTGAATATACCTTTTACTGATTCCCAATTAAAATTGTATAGTGAAAGCCTTTCTCTCCGCAGCGGGAGCTTTTTCTGTTTCTTGTTTCGTTTCAACCGCTGCCGGAACTGGAGCACTTTCGTCTGGGAAAACATATTCCCCTGCAAAGTGAGGAGCAAAGTTTTTATGTTCAAGGACAAGATGCTTCTCAAAGGAGTGATGTTGGTGACCCTCGTGATGTTTGTGATGATGATCATGTCCGTGTTTGTGCTTATGATGATCATGATGGTGGTGACCATGTTTATGATGATGATCATGACCATGTTTATGCTCCTCATGGTGTTTATGATCTTCATGGTGCTTGTGATGTTCATGGTGGTCATGTTCGTGTTTATGATCATGACCGTGCTTGTGCTCTTCTTTATGATGATGCCCATGTTTATGTTCCTCGTGATGATGATGTTTATGTTCCTCGTGATGTCCATGCTTGTGTTCTTCATGATGTCCATGATGATGTTCCTCCTTGTGTCCGTGTTTGTGTTCATGTCCGTGTTTGTGATGATGATCCTGGTGGTGACCATGCTTATGGTCTTCATGATGTCCATGATGATGTCCGTGATGATGTCCTTCTTTGTGATCATGTTCATGTTTGTGATGATGATCTTCATGATGTCCATGTTTGTGATCCTCATGATGACCATGCTTGTGTTCATGTCCATGCTTCTCGTGATGGTCCTCATGATGTCCATGATGGTGTTCCTCATGGTGTCCATGCTTGTGATCATGTCCATGATGATGATGATGATCTTGTTTGTGCTCGTGCTTGTGCTCTTCATGATGTCCGTGTCCATGATGATGGTGATGCTTCTCACTCTCCTTATGCGCATGATGATGATGATGCTCATTGATGTGATGATGATCATGATGATGATGATGTTTGTTATGATGAGAATGCTTGTGGTGATGATGATGTTCTCCATGATGCTTGTGATCCTCATGATGTTCGTGTTTGGAATGATGATGATGACCATGATGGTGATGATGGCCGTGACCATGCTTGTGCTCATGTCCATGTTTGTGACCATGTTTGTGATGATGGCCGTGCTTGTGTTCATGGCCATGATCATGTTTATGGTCGTTATCATGACCATGCTTATGGTCTTGGTGATGCTCGTGCTTGTGTTTATGGTCGTTATGGTGTTTATGGTCATGATGGTGTTTATGGTCAGCCTTGTGGTGATGTCCATGCTTATGATCGTGGTGATGTCCATGTTTATGCTCGTGATGATGTTTGTGTCCGTGTTTGTGACCGTGTTTAGAGTGATGGTCATGTCCATGATGATGACCATGATGAGCCTTATGATGGTGACCGTGATGATGATCATGATGATGTCCATGATGATGATGACTGTCATGGTGTCCCCTGCTTAACTTTGCTTGAATTCCTAATTTTGGTTCAGCACTAGGTCCCTCATTCGTCTTCAAAATCAGGGGACTAAACCCACTCTCAAGTTGTCTTGGTGCACCAAGAGATAGGGGCACAGAAAGACCTTGTTGAAATCCACCGATCTTAACTTCTTCTGATTGCCGTTTTTGGGGATTTTTCTCTAGCCCAAGTTGAAAAGTTGTAGGAACGCTAGACTTCGTTGCATCCTCATTCAGTGGCTGCAAAGACTTGAAGGCATGGTGTAGCTGTCTCTGATTCCTCGTTCTTGGATCCTGTCCAGCTGCCAAGTTAGCTGCTGCTAGCAGCCCGAGGACCAAAAACCATGCCTGCAAAGGTAACGTGTGTCACTTTAAATAAATCAGTTAAAACTGAGCGAATCAGGTTCCCCTTTGAATGCAGAAGTGTTGTCCTGTGAGTATCAGATGTTGAGTGATTGTGTCAAGTGTGCTGGTACGTTGTCATGTTGTTCCCATTGTAGTATTGAAAATTCACTTCACATGACCATCGTGTGGTGATTCTCTTTACATGTACATGCATTTTCAATATCTTCAGATCCAGTTCTAAATATTTTTCCGTTTCCAAATTCATTAGATAATCTGATGATTGAATTTTGTGTGCTTTTCTAACACTTGCTTCCTTAAACGACTGAATTGGATTTTAAAATTTAAGATTTTATAAGATTTTACAGATCAAAGGAATCAGAGGAACTAATCCTTTCACTTAAAGTAAGGTTTCTTCACAGAACTAATTTATTACAATTTACAATGCACCTGTGAAATTTAATATTTATATTAGATTGCGGCAAGTTTTGCCATCGGGATTATGGGAGTGTAGGTATCTTAGAGGCAGAGGGTACTAACTGAAAAAAATAATATATACTTTCTCATATACTTGCCATGAAATATCTTACATTCGTTACGCACAAATGTAAAACTGCTAAAATTATTGTTCTGGAGAATGATATTGTGACTGCCTCTGCCACAAGTACCCAAAAACTTCGAACTCGAGATATTTTTTTGTAAAATAAATTTATTCAAAAATTATAACAATACACCACAGCATTTGTAGATGTATAACTCAATACAGAACACAACAAACTTTTCTTAAAACGTATAAGTCAACTTTTGTGTGTGATTCAGATAAGGAGTTATTTCACAACTAATAAAAATATTGGCAATCAGTATGGTATCCGTAGTTTGTAACAGATGTTCTGCCTCTGCGTTTAAACTACGGCAGATAAAAAACGCAGAGTGAAGGCTGATTTATACTCAAACATTTCTCCCCATGCTTACAATTAAACCCTGATGGTAAATTTATTTGTATTTTGAGCTTGTAAATCCTTTTGAACATCTGATTCAGGAACAGCAGCGCTTGCAGCAATGGGTGCGCTCTCTTCAGGGAAAACATATTCGTCATGACTCTGAATTCCACTGAAGTAGGGGCCAAAGCTCTTGTGATGACCATGAGCAACATGATCATGTCTCTCGAAAGCATGGTGGTGATGATTCTCATGATGCTTGTGATGATGATCATGCCCATGACCGTGTTTGTGATGATCATCATGACTATGAGCATGCTTATGATTATGGTCATGTCCGTGTTTGTGTTCTTCGTGATGTTTGTGACTTTCGTGATGACTATGGTGCTCGTGATGGTCATGTTCGTGTTTATGATCGTGACCATGCTTGTGATCCTCTTTGTGTTGATGACCATGCTTATGTTCCTCGTGATGATCGTGCTTGTGATCCTCGTGATGTCCATGCTTGTGCTCTTCCTGATGTCCATGATGATGTTCCTCATTGTGTCCGTGTTTGTGATCATGTCCGTGTTTATGTTGATGATCCTCATGATGATCGTGCTTATGATCCTCATGGTGTCCATGCTTGTGTTCTTCATGATGACCATGTTTGTGATCATGTCCATGTTTGTGTTGATGATCTTCATGATGTCCGTGTTTGTGATCCTCGTGGTGGCCATGCTTATGCTCGTGTCCGTGTTTCTCATGATGATCCTCATGATGTCCATGCTGGTGTTCTTCGTGGTGTCCATGTTTGTGATCATGCTGATGTCCGTGTTGATGATCTTGCTTGTGATCGTGCTTGTGATCCTCTTTGTGCTCATGACCGTGATGATGGTGATGAGTTTCAGTTTCTTTATGAGCGTGATGATGATGATGTTCGTTGACGTGATGGTGCTCATGGTGATGGTGGTGTTCATTGTGATGAGAGTGCTTGTGGTGATGATGGTGCTCCCCGTGATGCTTGTGTTCTTCATGATGCTCGTGTTTGGAGTGATGTTGGTGACCGTGCTTGTGATGATGTCCGTGATCATGTTTGTGATCGTGTCCGTGCTTGTGCCCGTGTTTGTGATCATGACCGTGTTTGTGATCATGTCCATGGCTATGTTTGTGGTCCTGGTTATGTTCATGCTTATGATCTTGATGATGACTATGTTTGTGATGATGCCCGTGATCATGTTTGTGGTCGTGGCCGTGACTGTGTTCAGCATTGTGTCCATGATTGTGTTTATGATCATGATGATGTCCATGCTTGTGATCATGTCCATGATGGTGACCGTGTTTATGGTCATGGCTAGCATGATGGTCATGTCCATGCTTGTGCCCGTGATGTGCAGTATGATGATGTCCATGTTGATGAGCGTGATGGTGTCCGTGACTGTGATGACCAGTCGCTGCGTGGTGACTATCATGATGGATTCTGCGTTCAGGTATTATAAAATCAGATGGCACAGCAAAGGAGATATCTGAACTTCCTAAGCTGCTTCTTGCACTGCCTACGAAATCTGGGACATTGTTTGTCTTCAGGCTTCCAGGAAGAAATCCTCCCAAGGATGCCGGTGCTTGAATTGATAGAGGATGGTAACTTCCAATCCCTAAATTTCCAAGCTGACGCTTGTAGGGTTGTCTTTCTGGAGCTACCCGCGGTATTTGAGCAGGGCTCAAAATTGGTTCTGCGGATAGAGGTTTCGTGGGCTTGACATTATCAATTGGTTCGGGTGACTGAAGTTGTCTAGGTGTTCTCACAGGTTCTGTTTCTACAGCAGGACGCAGTGGCTTCTGATTCCTTGTCCTAGGATCTTGAGCAGATGTCTGAACAGCTGATGCCAGCAGCCCAATGATGAAAAACCAAGCCTGCAATAGTAATATGTGTGAATTTTGATGTATGGAAGAAAAATAAGAGTAGTCATTTACTATATATTCTTATTATCTATGCAATACTAAAAACTAGTGCATAATATTTTCAGTGTGACCAAATTCGTAACTGATTGTGAATACCACATATTTATATGTGTATATCAGACTATTATTAAAATTGTGCAATCATAAATATTTAGCAAGCTGTCACATTACCGTCGAATTACTTACATGTAACTCGATGCGGTGAACCAGAGAATCTGGTTCTTAAAATATGTCCCGATTTGAAGGGAAGGTACACCAACGATTTGGGAAGCAACTCCAGTACTTTTAGGGTTACTGAGGCTCTACTCGATTCCACATAAGTAAAAAACGCTAGTGCTTTTTTGTTAAACTTTATTTATCCAAAAGAGATAACAAAATATAACAGCGTTTCGGCGACTATTAACTGAGTGTGTATAAGGCACGGGGGAATATTGTTTTGAGGGACGTGATATTCGCATCTATGCGAAGTTTAATAAAGCAAAGTAGCAGGAAAGACATCTCTTCAAAAAGTAGAAACCTGTAAGAAAAGTAGTCCAAATGCGTAGTGAGTAGTCAACGTTTGACTTTGTATACAGTTAGTGTCTCCGTGATCATTAAAATTAATTAATTACAAAAGTAATAAACAAAAATTGACAATTAGCATCGTGCTTGGATTGCACAAGGTACTGAGCACCGATAATCTATCCAAAATTATCAAACACATTAAAATTATGTTATTATGACGAAAGAGCTCCTATTTTCGACAGCTGCAGGTTCTGAGTCAGCTTTAGCCTCAACAACTGGTGGATTAATATTTGCTGCGACTGGAGCACTTTCCTCTGGAAAAACGTATTCCTCAAAGGTGTGATGTCCTCCAAAGTGGTGATCAAAGCTCTTGTGATGATCATGGGAAATATGATCATGTTTCTCAAGAGCATGGTGGTGATGATTCTCATGATGCTTGTGATGATGATCATGTCCATGACTGTGTTCATGGTGGTCATCATGATGATGACCGTGTTTATGATGATGGTCATGACCATGCTTGTGTTCTTCGTGGTGTTTATGCTCCTCATGGTGCTTGTGATGTTCATGGTGGTCATGTTCGTGTTTATGCTCATGACCGTGTTTGTGTTCCTCTTTGTGGTGATGACCATGCTTATGTTCCTCGTGATGTTCGTGCTTGTGGTCCTCATGATGGCCATGCTGATGCTCTTCATGGTGACCATGGTGGTGTTCCTCGTGATGTCCATGTTTGTGATGGTGTCCGTGTTTGTGATGATGATCCTCATGATGATCGTGCTTATGGTCCTCATGGTGCCCATGTTTGTGTTCTTCATGATGTTCTTGCTTGTGATCGTGACCATGCTTGTGGTGATGATCCTCGTGATGTTTGTGATGATGGTCGTCATGGTGACCATGTTTGTGGTCATGTCCATGTTTGTGATGATGATCCTCATGATGTCCGTGATGATGTTCCTCATGGTGCCCATGCTTGTGATCATGTCCATGGTGATGGTGGTGATCTTGCTTGTGGTCATGCTTGTGATCTTCTCCGTGCTCGTGTCCATGGTGATGATGGTGGGTCTCGGTTTCTTTGTGGGAGTGATGATGATGATGTTCGTTAACGTGATGATGCTCATGGTGATGATGATGTTCATTATGATGAGCATGCTTGTGGTGATGATGATGCTCCCCGTGATGTTTATGTTCCTCGTGATGCTCATGCTTTGAGTGATGCTGATGCCCATGACTGTGATGGTGTCCGTGATCATGTTTGTGGTCATGTCCATGTTTGTGACCATGTTTGTGATGATGGCCGTGCTTGTGTTCATGGCCATGATCATGTTTGTTTTCATGTCCATGGTGGTGCTTGTGGTCCTCGTGATGATTATGTTTATGATGATGCCCATGATCATGTTTATGATCATGGTGATGTTTGTGCTCCTCTTTGTGGTGATGTCCATGTTTATGATGATGGTCATGACCATGCTTGTGATTATGTCCATGCTTATGTCCATGGTCATGATGGTGTTTAGCGTGGTGATCATGTCCGTGGTGATGACCATGCTTAGCGTGATGATCATGTGAGTGATGGTGACCATGGTGATGACCATGACTATGGTGGAAAGTCACGTCATGATTTCTTCGTTCGAGTAGAAGACTCGCTGGTGTGACGAATGATACTTCTGGACCTCCTATTTTTGACTGTATACCTGAACTTGGTTCAGCGATAGTCGGTACTTTGTTTGTCCTCAGACTGGAACTGTATCCCAGATTCTGAGACGTAGATGTGGGAACTGAATGAGGCTGCAAACCTCCAATACCCAAGTCAATTAGTTGTCGTTTGTGAGGATTCTTTTCTGATACCCCCAGAAGTGTCTGAGCAGAACTAGACACCTGTTGAGGGTCCTTTGGTTCTGCAATGCCAAATTGTTGCGGATTTTTCAGCTGCCTTGGTACTCTGAGTGGTTCTATTTCTACGACGGCAAGCTGCAACTGCTTCTGGTTCCTCGTTCTCGGATCCTGGCCAGCCGCTGCTGCCAGTAGACCGAGGAACAATAACCACGCCTGCGTATAGATAAACTGAGGGTTTATTTCTGCTGCTTAACACTTCTCGTATGGAGCATAATATGGCATTTGCAGTTCTTTTTGTAATCGACTGACTCGTTCTAATAATATATCAATATCAATGTCAACTGGGTTGTTGATATTTTCCACTGTCACTCGCGGAATTATTGACAATAAATTCTAAGGTTCATTTCTACAAAGGGATCAGAAGGTAAGGTTCAGCAGAAAACTGTTTTCAAATTTAGTCCAACTTTGTAAACTATACTTAGAGGAGATAATATAAAAAAAGAATAATTGTTTTAAAATCTGGATTTTAACTATATTTAAAAATGAAAGTTTAATCTTTTTTATTTAAAGTCATATTATCCTCCATATAACAACCACTTTAGTTGCGTTTAAAGGTACAAATTAGTGTGTGTGATGTTTTCTGTAAATCAAGTATCTATTGTTTGCTTTTGTTACTTAATAAAAATGTCACACGACGTGTTCGTTTTCAAGAGTTTCAAATTAAGTTAACATATTTAATTTCAAGTAAATATTTATCTGATTTAGACATAAGGATAATAAGTTGAATTTTATTTTAGTTTAGGTATTATTGAGGTAGAAAATCTATTCGATCTATTTACAAGTATAATCCAGTTACTTTATTTCTGAATTAGAATTGTCGGATTTCGAAAATAATTATTTAATCACATTTTGCTGGGCTTGCTAATCTATGAAGAATTTCGAATAGACGTAGAAACAGAGCAACGTCCTAATGAGAATCGAAATTCAATAAAGTATCGAAGTGAGAGGTATAAATTATAGATCAGCAAGAAGTAAAACAGAATGTATATTGTATTATTTTTCAGTCAGTAAAGTTACTCTTAATGCACTAAGCGCTATGATTTTAGAATATAAAGAAAAGAGTTTTTAACAAATGGTTGTGTAAGAGTATCCCGTTGGTATCAAGAGTTTTATTGGCGAAAGTACAATAATTGGTGCTTATTATCGTTGAAAGTGAATGGCACCAAGTGATAAACTTTTTTTGTGATAATAATAATTATTCCCCCACTTTTCTCTTCAGTGATTGGCACCAAACCCCGTCTCGGGGCTACAAAAACTTTTTTAGTTTGTGCAGGTAGTAATTAAATTCTGAGGGGATTCCATGACATTAGAATAATCTCACTATTCTGTTTCTCACAGTTTTTCAATCCAGTTAAAGGAAATTTGATTCTTTTTAAATGAACTTCGAATTCTGGCGTATGATAAATATTATATTAAGAAATACCGATATAATAACGCTGGTATTTTTATTTTTGAACTATATTTTAAAGATTTTAAAGACAATTTAGGAGGGAGAAATTTCTGTAATCTTTGGTGAAAAATAATTATGATTAAAATATATTATTTCTAAACTAGATTACTTTATCACTCATCACTTTTTGACATTCTCTTAAAAATGGTTACTTTTGTTAATAATCATGTGTTTGTATTATTAAATGTTTTTTTATGTCTTGATGAGTTCTCGAAAATCGGATACGCCTCATTATTCGTCGCAAAAGATTGACTGTATTTCAAGCGACTTGACCCTCTTTCATTATTTGTTAACACAAATTTTCGACATTTTTTCCACTTTCAAAAAATGTAAATATATTACAAAACAGTTGGATTCTCAGAATTAAAGTTCTTTAATGCATTTAATTCCGAAAATCCCAGAAATGCACTTATAAGTGAATTAAGTATAGAAACACGTGAGGGGCCATTTACTGGAGGAATCAATGATTTTCCATACTTATAATCAATTCATAATCAATGGCTCATCAAAGGATTTTTCTAAAATATGTGTTGAATCATTATAGAAAATCAGTAGAATCATGTAGAATCGATTTATTGAAAAATGAATTGATTGCAAATGTAGGAAATCCTTTTGAATAAGAAGGGTTGTCCAGAGGGTTGAAACGAATGAGCAAATAAGGAGACGTCCCGATTTCCGAGTTTTTGAAATGGCACTAGAGAAACTTACCCACGTAGCCATGTCGCCGTGTTTGGGGTGCAGCCAGCGAACAACTGGATGCCAAATATCGAGTCCCACGTGCTTTTATAGAGGACACTGTACTCTGAATACTTTCTTCCGTGCAAGGGTACCAATGTCGTTTACGAGGAGACTAATATTTTAATTGTCGTCATAATGCCCACTGGACCGCAACTAGTCCGGTCACTTGGCAGATATCGCAAAAACCCAGAAATTCATTCATAATTGTTACCCTCGGCATTACCACCGTTCGGATTCGCAAAGACGATTTCGCGACTTGTGACACCAGACCGGAAACGGAAACCAATCACGCGTTTGGTAACCATCAGAGTTACGCACTGTACTTGGTTCTAACCATTTTTTAAATTTCAAAAAGAATAGAATATTTTTTTTCAAAGAACTGTTTACATCTAATCTGAATTATTGAAAAGTCGGATACTTTAATTTAATTTAATAAACATTTAATTTAGTAAACATTTCTACAGTTTCACTAAAATTTTATTCAAAAATCACTAACGATTACTAAAAATGTTAGTGACCATGGTCACTAATTTTCTTTTAATTTTTAATTTTAACTTTTTCTAATTCTGCTTTAAAGAGCGTCATTGCTGGCAATTTTGTGATAGGAAAGTAAATATATAAAAAATAGGTTTTTCTACTCTCTTATGAAGATTTAGTGTTTTGAGGTCACAAAAAATAAAGCATTTGTTTGAATACTGTAGGTAGAGGCTATAAAAGATTTTATTGATTCTAAAAAAGCATGTTAGTGTTGCATTCTTTCGTTGGTATTACAGAATGATTTTAATGACGTTATAAAATTATGAAATTTTTATTGTGTTTGCAGAATAGTGGGATGCGGATTGCATTGCTTATTATGCGAAATTCATAATGCCGTGAATAATAATAAGTGCTTCGGAAGCAAAGTGCTTCCAAAGCACAAAAGTTGATGCAACTTCACAGTGTTTTATTATTTTCAAATATTTAATAAATAGTGAATCTATTTGTAACCTTTTATATACTAAATTTTATATGTCGCTTAGACATATGGAATTGTTTAAAGCTTCTCGTTCGATCACCGAAGTTAAGCAGCGCTTGCCTCGGTTATACTCGGA
>JAUEJJ010000045.1:1414548-1435075 GCA_032164275.1 Synergus coniferae | reverse complement strand
AAAGCCCGGCCATTTCCCGCTTTTTCATCAGTAAATAAATCTCTTGGTCATTTCCTTATTTTCCCGAGATTCTCTAACATTAACGCGAAAACTATAAACTTTATTACATGTAGATGCTGTAGTAACTTGCAGCTTGAAGGAAGTGTATCTTAATGAAATTACTCTTAAGGTTCTAGTTTGCTTGATCTTCAGCGTCTTCCAAAACTAGGGCTTTGATATCCTAGTAACTCTGACAATATGAACTGATCGGGTTACATACCTTTGAAAACTCTAGTACTTAAGTCTCCTTAAACTACTACTGTAGTCACGAGCTTTAGAAGCATAGTATTTTCATCATTTTTACGACCAAAGTAACCACTTTTAGTATCCATAAATGAGAACATCGAAAATAATATATAAAATGATAAAGAAAGTAATAGAGGATGAAGAGAGGACTCAATAGGACCTAAGAATATCAAACGAGGATTTCTAGGATTAAGTAGGCCCAACAGCCTTTAATAAAAATTGCAATGCAGTAGTTACCTCTTCCATGTTATACTAGGCAGCAATCTGCACTCAAGTGCAAGATTTGCAAAGTACAAGACGGTCCCGACGACGAAAAGGCAGACATAATGTAAGCCAATTAATTCCCAACCTAAGGGAGACTGGTAGGTATCCATGTTAAATCTTCCGAGTAACTCTGCAGTAATGTCGTTCTTTGACATTTGAACTAGAGCATCACCAAGTGCATATTGAGGTAGTAGAAGCAGCACGTGATGAAGAAAATTACGTACGTCTGATGCAGTCTGGTTTTTGCCGAGTATGTCGATCACGAGAATAGTAGCTAAGGATGCTACACCCAGAAACGTGTTGACGCAGAAGAGCACCATATTTGAAACACTCGAGTCGTCAAAGATCTTCTCCACCAAGTGTGTAAAGGGTATCACTGCCCACCTAAAGAAAATAGTATTTTGAAAATTTGTATTTTGTATTTGTATTTTGAAAAAAAAATGGGAATGTAATTAGACAATATTATTTTGAAGTAAAAAATACTTACGCAAATAAATATAAGAGCAAGCACACTCCTGCTAAATTATCTCTCGCTACATAGGCTGGCAGTCCGAAGATTTCAAAAACTATAACTGCAAGGGCGATTGCACATTCGAAGACCTGAAATAAAAATTACTTTTACTTCTGCTCTTTCTCTACATTATTTCACTTCCTCGAGAATAGGAGGAATATCTTGACTTACGAGAAAATCCCAGATTAGAGCTGTGGTCCAGTAAGTCACAGGATGCACTCCCGCAAGATATAAGATTCGCTTTTCTTCCGACAATCTTTCTCGAACCAATTCCTTTGCTCCTTGGGCTCCAACCAGACTAAATGCGACCAAGAGCACTAAGGCGATTCCAACATCTGCCACGTGTTGCAACCTGAACAATGGAATCTCTTTGAATTATGCTTTTCAAAAGATTTACTCTCGAAAAAGCCAACTCGGGTTGAATCAATCTAGTTTATTGGAAGATTAAACAAATCATTTCACATGATCACATTTCGAAAATAGAATATTCACTTCAGAATAATTATTATCATTAACATTTATTTGGAATAGCATCGTTGTATTGTTAAATTATACTGAAATATGTGTAATAACTATAATTGCTAATGAAGATTGCTTTAACAATTTCCAACCGTCAGCTAATGAGAATGTCCAACGTAAACAATGTTTCAAAAACAGGATATGTCTGGGGGCCACACGATAAACGACAAAATAGATACGACGGAAATGAACATATCAGTTATTAGATTGGAAGTTGCAATTACCGATCAATAAATAAATACCCCTGATTTTATCCATAGTTAAACTCTCCATTATACTTATAACTAAGTTTTACTATGTTTTTTTTATGTCGTATAATTAACTTCATTTAGGATTAAAATATATTTTTGAGCAGTGCAAAGCATACACTTTTTATTTTATTCGAAAACATTTGTTGCTAGATATGACAAATGCCAGATAATAGAGGAATATTTTTGTATTATAAACGGTGAAAATGGCAAAACAAATACGATACTTTGATTTATGGTGGCACAGCTGAAAAACCGAACAACCTTCCGCTTTTTTACTGGTATGGCAGTCAATGATTCATGTAAATTATGGGAAAATTTTCAGTCACGGACTCTGAGCGCAAATAATCCTGTCTTCAGGTTCGCGGTAAGAAATTAATGAGAAGCCAAGTAACACATGATACCCTGCTAGAAAATTCAAATCTCCTTCCGGACATAATAGAGCACTCCTTTCTAATTTAAATTTTTTTTTTAGTCAAGAAATATGGCTTGGCTTATATTTTAAGCAAAAAACTTCAGTTTTTTCTGATTTTTTTTTAGATAAAAAATTGCTAAAACGCGCGCTTATGCCCTCATTTTAAAAAAACATACAAAATTAATGATGCTGATTCCTTTGTACCATAATTCGTGAGTAATGAGTATAGCTATTAATCATGCTAATGACTTAAAGAAATTTAATCAAACCAACTAGGGAAATATAATTTTAGGCGAGACGTTCTGTTAACACTTGTTTGATGAACACTTGATGATAAAAGAGGGGATAGAGTGATTATGCTTACAAGGTGGTGCGGTTGAGTTGGTCACTGGACAACTTCAGAGGATGATTAAGAGTAATCAAATATCCATCGACTCCAGAAGCTCGCATGATCGCCTCGTTAAGACCATTAATGTAAGCCGGTAAAGCATGGTGCCCTTTGTTATTATACCAAACCACGAAGAGAGGGTCGTTTTTCGAGTGAGATAAGGACCAGCCGCCGTATCTACAAAAAACATTATTGCTCTTCAAATTTCAATCAATAGATTACCAAAGCGAAAACAGAAGTAAAAGTTGAAGAAATTAAATTACAACTCACCCTAAAACAGCAGGAAGTTAATTTAGAAATTTTGTTCAATTACCAGACTATTGTGTGAGAGTGCAAATTACTCCTTTTCAATTTGTATGACAATGTTTCCTATTACTCACCTCTTTTCGATGTACTCCTGTTGAGTTGAAACTATCCAGTCAAGGGTTGGGCGTCCGGGTGGGATTTGCAACAAACCCTCGACAGCTTGGGATACTCCATGACAAACTTGTTGACCCTCGAGACACTCGCACGTGCCAGTATCCTGATAATGGAATTTAATGTACATATAGATCAAAGGTAGTAATTAAATTCTTCGATTCGCAATCAACTGGATTTCTAGCTCCCTTTGGAATTGTTTAAACTGCGACTCGCATATCAATTTCTCTATCGTAATACATCAATATTACAACTTCTAATATTTGAATAGCACAGTTGTGTTTGATTAATTCGATGCAGTGGATTCAACATAATGCTTAAAACGTTAATAATCTATTTCATCACTAGAGATATTTCAAAATATTGAATAGTAATATAAATATTTCAAACATTAGAAAATATTTGAATAAACATACATTTGGAAGAGTCTGCCAAGCACCAGCCGAGTCGCCTCCAAATCGATCTTGAAGTTGCATAGACACATGTTGAAGGAACGTGTCATATTTATTGTCAATACTAATCAGAAAAGTTAAATCATTATTAACTTCAAAATTAATTATTTAACTCTGTCACTCAAAAGTAATTTTGCTGTAATCAATAACGAACCTGTAAAAGTGAGTCGGGTGTGTATTGTAGAGTCTTGGGTTTAAAATTAATGGTGGTTCGTCCTCAGATGGTGGCCTGATTAACGAGAATCCCATAGCCACAGCTACGAATACAGTAGGTAAAATTAAAGCAGCCAAGGGTGCTCTCCAGTCTCTCGCAAAATGCCATACTCTCTTCTTCAGCAGAGCTTTTCCCTGTTTAAATGGTGAGGGTCTAGGTTCGGGTTCCTGGCCAATTAAATCTACGTCATCACACATCCGATATAAATCTGAAATTAATTATTATTATTTAATGTCCATTATGGGATAAAACTTTTTATCTTTTTCCAACATGATATCTTACCGGTACCATTGGATTGTGTAGTTGCTATACTGTTCTGACTGGATCTTATCAAAACCGATCCATTTTCTGCATCAGAATAAAGATCCAAGAAAACCCTTTCCAAAGTGTCACATTCTAGAGAAAAATGAGTAAATCCTATTACCATCTTATTGTCCTCGAGGACCTTGGCTGCTGCTGCAATACTGAAAATAGTCACAAAATATAATTTATCACATTAAACTTGAATTATCAGTGAATAATATAAATTATGAGTAATGCATACAATTTTTGGAATCGAAATAAATTCCACTTACTCATTATTCGTGCCATTGACTCCCAGGAAGGGCAAAACAATAAAAACTTCAGAACTGGACACTTCTCTCACGTATGCATTGGGAACAACACTCTTAACAAGGGGAGCAATACTTTCAAAGGATCTCTTCTGGATGGAGTTCGTTCCCTCTTTAATAGGGAAAGATATGTGTATTTTGTATCCTTGGCTGAGTGTCGTTTTTAGAGTCAAAGGAGATCCAGTGCGTAAAATTTTCCCTTTGTGCATCACCACAACTGTGTCACTTAACATGTCAGCTTCGTCAAGATGATGAGTGGATAAAAGGACTGTTCTACCAATTCTGTGTTGGTCTATTAATCTCCAAATCCTACGCCTAGCTGCTGGATCCACCCCTGCACCAGGTTCATCCAAGATCACCAATTTGGGTGATCCCAGGAAAGCGAGAGCAACACACAAACGTCTTTTTGTTCCTCCAGAAAGACGATAGACGGGCTCGTGCTCCTGACGACCCAGTTCCAACGAAGCCAGCATTCTGTAATTTTAATTTGACAATTTTATAAATACTTTTTTACGCTTAAAGTAATATAGAATTATCTCTACGTACGCATCAACATTTCGAATCATTTCCAAGCGATCAGTGGGTCTTTTCAATTTCGCGTAGAATGTCATGTGTTCTCGAGGAGTTAAGGTAGGAATGAGGACATTATCTTGCGGGCAAACTCCTATATCAGGTTTAGCACCATCTTCTCCATTAAGGTGAATCTCGCCGCTGGTTGGGGCGAGCATACCAGTCAACATCTTTCTAAAGGATAAAGAAATAATAAGATTAATAAACCTAGTTGACAATTTATGATTCAAATTATTATATTCTCATCAAAGAAGGTATTTTTTTTAGATTTACGGTTTAAAATGACTGCATTCAATGTCTTAATCCATGGAAATCTTAAAATTCAATTTCTTATCCAGAAGACTCTCTCACGTACATAATTGTAGTTTTTCCGGCTCCATTTCTTCCTAGAAGACTTGTCACTTCACCCGCGCAAAGCTTCAAAGTGAAATCGTCCACAGCGACTCGAGAACCCTGTTCAGTCTGATACACTTTACGAACTCCTTCGAAACTTACGCCAACTTGCATCTCGTTCAATGTCAAACTACTCGAGTCAGTCTCCTCATCTAGATTTCAAGAAAATTTGAATTACGGGATCGTCAACTTTTAATCATTAACTTTTATTTTCAAGCAAGGTCGATTTCGAAGTTTTATCAAACAATTTTTATTTTATAAAAGCTGAAAATTCAAAAGGATTCAAAACCATAAATAATTCAAAAGAATTTAAATTATTTAAATCATTCAGGTTTCTATTTTTGAAAATATACAGAAGAAGAAATCATAAGCAATTTTTGGTTTGAACGGAATTAATGTTAATGTTAATCCCATCTCTAAACTGCGTTTCCATTGAAGCCAAAATGAATTTTATGTACCAACAATGATGGGAAATAATTTTATGTCTGTATCTACAAAATGATTTATTGTATGTGACACCATATTGGTGACCCAGAAACGAAAGGAAAGTATAGATTCAATAATCAAGAGCAAGCATAATGAAAATTTTAGCCCATTGAAATAATAATTCTTCAAAATTATAATCACCAAAAAGAAGAAAAGGTGTCCACGCAATCTAGAAATTTTCTTTTTTATGCATAGATATAAAGACGTTTAATTAAAATTTCAATGGCTGAAAATTAGATGGAGTCATTCCACTTCGATACTTGTTATCAATTAAGGTGAGGATTATTTCTGAGAGCTCAGTATCATGCAGTGAACAAGCATGAGGATGAAACCTCAATACCTTGATAAGTGCCTGAAGGGTGTAGAACGTCGTTAGTGTAATAAAGGTTGTTGATGAAGGCGAGATAGCCGGACTGGCCGTGGAGCGCACGGGTGTTATCCCACCACAAACTGCGAGATCGCAATCCATGAAAACCCTTGCCTGTAAGTAGTTAACTTTGGACAAAAAGTACTTACTCTCTTACACGATCTCACGTTTCTTCCTTTAGTGAAAATATTGCTAAACACTTATTTTGACGTTAAACGTTAAACATTAATACGAAAAACATCTTCCACCAATCAGTGACAATGGACAATGATCAAAGAGTTTCCAATATCATTTTTACAATCAGTGGTTATTACAAGAAAATATATAATTTATAAAGTAAATGAAAATTCATAAAGCTCTTCTCTTGGAATAAAAACTGATTGCAAACATCATTATTAACAGACAGACACGAATCAAATGGACGTCACATAAATGATAAGGGTTTTCAAATCTTATGCTCATACCTCAAAGTAATTTTCTGAGACTTGAAAACTCGGAATTACTGAACAACTTTGAGGATATGATCAGGAATATCTTCACCAACATAAAGGGAATGCTTCGAGATACGCTAACTACAAATGATTTTGTTAGTAGAGTCCTTTTCTTTACCTGAATTTGTAAACCTAGTAACGAAGAAACCGATAAGGGCATAAATGCAACCATCTATGAAAATCATTATGAGTACCAAACCCAAGGACATTGGATCACCAGGACTGGATTCTTCCCAGATCGTATTCCAGGTTAAGCCTGTACCCTGGACTTCTCTTCGTACAGCATAAAGACATCCATAGGAAAAGCTGGTCGACATACTTAGGCACTAGAACAGAATTTCCAAATTCAAGTATTTAAAAATCTAAAGTTATAATTGTTGTGAAGGAAATTGACGCATACGATTAATAATTTGTAGCCGAGATTCATACTAGCTTCCATAGCAATGACTATAATGTAAGGCATGTAGGTCAGCAAAAACATGACTACAGATGTCACAGCAGCCAAACTCGCTGAGCTGAACATTGTCGAGATCATATAGCTGAAAAAAAAATTGATTTGAATCGACAAACTATATTTCAGCCCTAAACATTAATAAATTCCGAATTAAAGAATGGCTTACCAGAATGCAACAACTGAAAATATATAATCGAAAAATAAAGCCAGAATCAAGAGTGGATCAGACTTGGGAAGAATTTTTCCAGCGACGAGTATCAAAGCAATACACAACATTACTATGGACAGTTCGATGAATGATGTTATCCACCAGGCGAAACTGTTTCTCCATGGTTTTAATCCCATGACACTCATGACCTAAAATAGACATTTTTAATAAAAAGACATCTTTAATAAAAGACATAAATAGACAAATGAAAGAAAACTGATATTAATTATCAATACCATAGCATTTTGAGATTCCCTTTCCCAAACATTGTGCCTAACAGCTGATCCAACGCACATCATCAAAGCGAAGAAGAAGCAAACTATGATTCCTTGAGATTCGTACAATGTAGACTGAAATCTGCAATAAAAGTTCTAGTATAAATATAAAGCTAATAAATTGACAAAGATAAGACGATAGTTTCTTCTCTATTGAATTTATTACTTACGGGGCATACTTCCAACAAGGATAAGGCATCTGTTGAGTTAATGTTACCCATTCTAGATTAGATCGGGACTTTAATTTAATAATCGCTCTATCAATAGAATCTTGGATCTGAATAAATCCTCGGACATATCTCATATTCTCTAAGAAATCACCCTCTGGTCCAGGAAGCCAGAACTGGTTTTTCAGTCTTCTAGTCGATGGGACGTAATCAATGTCCATTCTTATTTTATATGTGACATTATAAGGCAAATCGTACTCTAGAGATCTTTTATGAGGATGAGAATCTTCCAGAAAGACTACACCAGCCAAGAATTCGTTTGTTTCCATCAACTTTTTAGCTTCTTCTTCCAATTCTTCTTCAGTAGAGAATCCTCTAAATCGGTCCAAGAGGACACAGTCCATCAAGTCATTCAACATCCCAATCATGGTTACTAATCTGAAAGAGGCCGAAATTAAGAAAAGTAAAGAAAAAGTAAATAAACGTTTAAGCATTTTCCGCTTGTATAAACTAAAATAAAATTCAACTTACCCCTTGTGCTTCTTCAACTGCCAAGCAACCTCACTTAAATCAAGATTTGAAAAATTGACATTAACATTTTCCCCACTCATTGATTTGACCGCTACCTTCATAACATCAGAAGACATAATGTCTTGTAAATCCTTTAAGCTATCGCCCATTTCCGTTAGACTTCCGATAGAAACAAGCGTTTTTTGAAAACTATTCATTAAACCTGTGAACTTGTCCAATTCCCCGAAACTTTGATTCGAAATCTTCATAACTTCTTGGATTAAGGTTGTATTAGGAGAATAAAGTATTCGACCTCTCAATAAAGGTTTCACATAAGACCAGATTATTTTTCCAGCTGTCATGCCCAAAACACTCTTGTAGGTGTCTCTGCAAAATTCAGCTGTAGACAGACGATTATTAAATACATAGAAAATACATTGATTTAAATTTAGAAAAAAGATTCATTGGTAGAGATATTGGTAACTCACTCGGCAATGAATTTAACTCTCGTTCATCGTAGTTCTTTCTATTGTCTTCGATGGAAGAAATCACCTTGTAAAATTGACCACCTTCATCTACCAGTGGCTTGCTACACAACATTTTACTAGCCTCTCCAAGAAATTGACCACCTAGAATAATTTGGATATACAATATGGAATTTATTTCTAGTAATTAATAAATTTTACCAGAGCCAAATTAAAAGGAGGCTCTGATATTTTTGAGTAACTCACTGGACATAGAATCAGAATAATTTGTACTCGTAGCAGTTCTCGCTGAAGAAAAACTAGATGCAAGTTTTTCTTTGAAGAATGGCACAAGTTCTGCAGCAACGCCAATATTTTCCAGGACATCTTTCCCATCAGCTTCCGTCAGATTAGCATTTTTCAAAATAGTTTTAACGTTTGCTGTCATGAGCTGTAATGTCAATTATTATATTATCTTCTCTAATAATTTTCTACTATTCCTGGATCAATTAAGCAAATTAAATTAAACAGTGGAATCGTACGTTTTTGAAGATGTACTCGAAATTGAGATTCGTGATGAGAGTGATCATCATATTTTGAGTATGTTCACCATCCAGTTCGCACAGAATTGAACTAATTTCTTTAGCTGTAACGTGGCTGTGATCAAAACTCAACATATCATTTAGCTTCGTGGGCGAACAAATTGTGTCTTTCAAATCCAGGGCTCGACGTTCTTTTAAGAATACAGAAATCATGTCCACTTTGGATTCACTCATGATTCTCGCTGCGTCATTTGAAATTCCTGTTTTTTCAACTAGATATTTTCTGAGGACGTCCCAATTTTTGAACATCTCTTCTACTCCATCTAAAGTAAACATATTCTTGGAAATTTCTTTCTTTAACTATTTTAAACAGAGAAAGAGAGAGAGAGAGAGTAATTTAAATACTGACATTTCATGTTCAAAAGTCCCAAATTCTTGAAAATCTCCATCGACTCAAGGGTCTTTACCATAGTTCTTAGATCTTCTTTAATCAGAGGATCCTCGATAAAGGGATCGACGTCGTCAAGAATTTCGTTCAATCTGTTTAAGAACATTAAAGATTTTTTAAAAGGAAACAACACTTTCTAATAATAAATTTCCAAAACAATATTTTTATTTACCCTTCAAAGAGTTTGTCAATAGTTTTTCCATTCACGATACCAACAATGCCGTCAACAAGATCCGGAACACCCAAAGCATCGGAAACATTCTCAAAATCTATTTTGCTAGCCACATCGAACAAGTTTCCTCCTTCCTCCATGACAGCAGCCAAGTGTCTCAAAATGCTTTTTAACCACTCAAGATCCCAGGCAGCTTCTTTTCTCCAGATTATAATTTTTTGGTCAATGAATTTAAAATTAAGACTCTTGGCAAGAAATCCAGATACTTCATCCATAGAAGCGAAATTTGAAATTTTAGGATTGAAGAGAAGAAGCTTTTTAGAGTGGTTGCTACTGAGAATTTCATAAAGGACTGTTGCATTTTGGCATCGTTTTGGAGGATGGCAAAGATTACTTTCCTCTTCACCTGATAATAAATTTACATTTATTTTTGCATCTGGAAGCATATGCTTTACAGTTTCCACATCTGGGGTTCGAACAACTTCCGTAAGAGGTTTCCAAATGGGTACGTATTTCTCTGCCAGATTTGTTAAATTTCTTATGTGTTCATGATTGGTTGCCGAATCCAATAATTGTACGTTTTTCTCGATTGCATCCAATACTCCAATCATCATGGTAATATACCTTAACAAATAGATTTTAAATTTTAATCTTACATTAACTTTAGAAACCTTATTTTATTTATAAATATTATAATAAATACTCACAATCCTGGTCTTGAATACGAATGGCCGCCAACAAATTTGTAAAAACAGTCGTTAACTTCCTTATGATAAGTAGCATTCTGATGATCCACTAAAATATCCACTACGTAGTGCAAAGAATTTTCTAAGGCGATCATGAAGCTCTTAAGTGTCTTCTTATTATTTAGATATTTATAGTGATTGATCTGTCAAAACATTTCTTAATATAATATCAGATAATATAATAATTCAAAAGAATTCATGTGAAATCAAAAAAACCCAAAGAAGAACTCAACGAGAGTTCCAAATAATTCAAAATCTTACCATATTGATAGTTTTATTCCAGTAAAAATCTTTCAACATCGTCTCTTGAATCTCAATCACTTTCATTTTATTCAACCTGCACATTAATTTTGAATATTCTGCATGTCGTATTAGTTGAGTATTTAAAATTTCTACTATGAGTGTGTTACACCAGGTACAGTTTCTGAAAATAAATTAAAGGACAGTAGATTGATTCTTTTGTAAAGAAATTTACTATATACCTACTTACTCATCAGAATATGTAGAATTCAAGATGTTATACAGAACATCTATTGATTTTTTCATCGCAGAATGAGCTAATTTTCTCAAATCCTTACTCTTGTACCTCACAAGGAAATCTTTGAAAGTTCCCTCTTCAAAGGAAGTCCACCATGTGGGAATTTTAACGTTGCTGAAACCTTCTGACATAATTCGTATTAAAGTGGTTTGAAGTTTGTAGAGTTTCTCCATGAGATATGTTTTATTAAAGAGTGAATATTCAGACTCGAAGGAACCCCGAATCTCGTAAAAACGATTTTTCTAAATGATATAATAAAAAAACATATAATAAATCATAAAATCATCCAATTTTTATAATAAAAGAAATTGATTAAAAAATAATTACCTCAGCATAAAAATCGAGAGGCAAAAAATCCTCAACTGAAAGCATCTCAACGCTGTTTATTATTTTTTGACAAACGTTTGTAATGCTGGAGAGGATTCCCTTTTTTCTCACAAAATTCGGTACTATCAAATATTTGTCTATATCGCAAAGTTTCACTTGTCCAGAAAAAAATTGTTTAGCAAAATCACCCAGTCTTTCGGAGTTGACAAAAGTATCGACGAGGGTTATTGCAAGGTTTGGTAGGTCTTCAACAATTGTTAGAAGGGGTTTTATTTTCGAATCTTCGTAAATAATTCTGAGTTTTTGCCAGATATCTCCTCCGGACAAAAGTTCCAAAACCGCTGAGAGAGCTTGAGGTATCCTAATTAAGAAATAAAATAAATAAATAAAAATGAATACGATTATAAGAATGTGTTCTTCTATAAAAAAAAAACAAAGCTTTTAAGATGAACAACCTATGTGGTACTTGGCCCAAAAATGAAGCACCGGGAAAATATTCTGTTACAAGTTTGTTCACCCAAGAAAGTTCAGTCTTATTAATCATTTTCCATGTATCGATAGAAAAACCTCTCCAAGTTGTAGCATTAAAAATACTTGATTGGAAGATAAGATTCGGATATTTGGATCTAAGTTCTATAATTTGTTCCAGTAAAAGAGAGACTGATCTTGAAAGAGGCGTTACCCTTTGCAATACGTCCGTGTGACCATTTGCTATGACCTAAATGGGCAAAAATCATACCTGTATTAAGAAATGCTTGTTTTAAAAAATATCGTGTTCCTCATGGGGAAATGCATAATGTACAACAGCTTACGAATAGTTCCTCGCTCGTTAAGCTCTTTAGCAACTGATTAAAATCGAAAGAACAAATTTCCCTTAGAAAATGTGTTGCATTAGGTTCAGCCCAGATACCAAGTTTGGGATGAGATGTACACCAATTCTTTTTAAAATGTTTTATCGGATAGGGTTGCATCGTTTTGGGATCAATTTCGCTTAAAATAGCAATGAGTGAAATTGTTTCTGACGGATGATGTTCACATAGTTTTATGAGTTGATGAACGTCTCCTTTTTCGAATAAATCCCAGGTATGAAGCTCATCATTTTTCAAATCTATTCCACTCAAAGTTTTTGCTATGTTGCTTAAAACTTCAGAAATGCCTTCAATTATCAAACGGTAAGTCCTTCCCTCTGGATTGTTCTGTAAAAATCAGAAAAATATCTTTACATCTCTTTAACTATTAATGATTAATAATAACTATGTAAATTTCGAAAATGGAAACTTACACGAAGTATTATTCCACCAACTTCATCTACATTACTGTTCAGCTCCTGCTTCAATGTTTTTAGCAAATTAT
The DNA here is from genome assembly GCA_032164275.1 of Synergus coniferae. NCBI lineage: Eukaryota > Metazoa > Arthropoda > Insecta > Hymenoptera > Cynipidae > Synergus > Synergus coniferae. Next base: position 1,422,240 of record JAUEJJ010000045.1, on the reverse strand, counting down.
CAAAGTAATTTTCCCCAAAAGGAACATCAATTTTTATACCACTTTTTGTGCGATTTTCGATCGTCTTCCCTAAATTGTACATATCGATTCCCAAGCTTAAAAAGAAAGATTGATAGTCGGAAAAAGGTCTTTTCCAAACTGCAGCTTCTTTCATATAGAGATCAGTGAATGCGTTAAAATTGTCTGGGTCAAGGTCACAAGTAAAATTTTTCAAAATTCTGTACTCATCGACAGAAAGGTCTACTCTAGAATTAGAGAACCAGGAGAATATTTCCGAACAAGATACATTTCTTCTTTTTATGGAATTAATCGCTCGACTGTCTACTGTGGGATCCGAAATTCCGTTTATGAATGTTGCTATTATATTAGGAAGACGATTATAAGCTATTCCAATCACACTCTTGTCTCTGAATCCAAGCAAAGAGAGAATGCTGATATTTTTTGGATCTGAAAGCAGTTAATCTTTGTTATTAAAATGATTACAAGGGATGGAAAATAATTTATATATTCTGTGGGTTACTTACCTTCATTGAAAATATTAGAAAAAAGGACTGTCACTTCATGTAAAACATTGGTCAAATATTTTCCGAGAGCGAGAAAATAATCCAAATCTCTTGAACTTTCCATCAATTTCCATACATCCCTTGCTGACGAATGACTATGCAAGATGTCCACCCCTTCATCAATTTTATTGTCGATGAAATCCAGTATTTTTCTAAAATAATGTTAGTGAATTATTGAGTATACTTCCGAAAAGCTCATCCTAGAATATGCAAACGGGAACCCTACCCACACACTCAAACCCACCCTTAACCCAGCTTAATATTTTTTTATTTTTAAAAAGAAATGATTTACCTAGATTGGTCCGCTACTCCAGGTAAACTTTCAGTCACCATTTTCCTGACCTCGGGCAAAAAGTTTTTCATATAAACAGAGAGACTTGGAGTGTCTGATAATCCGACATCTTCTGATGAATTTAATAGAGAATTAATTTTTCCAACTAATCGACGAAATCTTGAATAACCTTCTGTCCAGTTAAAAGATGGTAAATGAACGGAACTATTGTGCTGAAACTAATTTTCTTCAATAAATTAAAGTAAATGAAACCAAAGAGCAATACTTTAAAATAAATTGACCGATTACATTTAAAATTATTTCGCGGAATCAATTTTGTATTCGGTCATGAAACATGTTTTCTCTGAACCTACAATTTTTCGAACTTTATTTAATAAAGGCTGTTCGTTCCACTCTTTGATTAAAAGACTTGGGTCACAGGATATTTTCTCTATTTCTCTCATCAACTCTCGACTTCCTGTTCTGAACTCTAGAGCCTCTCCAATACTTTCATTCTTGATACAGGGCCAATCTGGTTCTCGTGATTTATATTCGTCGACGGCAGACATCTTAAATCAATATCAAAAATTTAAGCCCAAAGGAATCGCGATTAATAATAAATAATGCAGAAGGAATATAAAGAAATAGAACTTACAAAATGCAAAGGGATTTTCACAGTCATATCTACAAAATCAAGAGTCACAGGTGCAAGATTTCTCAAAAGTTTACTCAGCAAACTTGAAGTCTGTGGCATCAGATTTAAGACATCTCCCAAATCAATCGTGTGATTTTTCTTTTGAATTTGATCCACAACATTTTCGATGTTATCAGCAAGTAAAGAAGCAGCCCAAGCTAGAGCATGCAAATCCTCCCAGTTACTTAAGGCTTTTGCATTGAAAAGCGGATATTCCATAACGGTGAACAGTTTGCACAAAACGCCTACGCTGCAAAAATATGTAAATTGTCATTAAAGATTTAGCCAAAATGTCTTTAAAATCGGCCTGAATTAATTAACATTTTTTAAAAGTTTAATTTTAACGAACCTGACTTCCCAAGCATCTGACACTGTTAAATCCTCCGTCCAAGACTGTATGAATTTTTCTATTAGTTCATTTAAATTAGCAACATTATTCTCTGCATCTTCTTGATGTAAAAGGGAATCAACATAGTGATAAATTTCCATAACTTTTTCATTGAATCCTGTCCAATTGAAATCCTTTTTCTTGATATATATCGTCGTATCGTCTTCTATGCTTGACAAGTTTAAGCTAAGTGTTGTTTCAACAGTTTTTATTGGTCGGCAAATTATACTCTTCAAAAATGTGACATTTGAACCTGGAGGAAAGTTTATAAGATTCAGCGCTTTTGGTTCCATGCACAAATCTCTGGTCAAATTTGAGTATCCTAGCAGTCTTAACACCTATAAAAATATGTATATACAATATACATATAATATATCAAGTATAATAAACATACAATAAAGTAGAAAATGTGATGAAAAATATACAAATAATATTTTTTACTGACTTTTGGCCTATCCGCTGCAGTCAAATAAAAAGATTTAATCAACTCAGGTTTGTTAATCCGAACTTCGGCAATCCACTCAGTAGGGTGACTTCGAAGATCCTCTAAAATATTTTCAGCAAGCAGATCCATTTTGATTAAATTCGGCTCAATCGTGAAATAAGATAAACTCTTTAATCCCAGCATTTTCGCCATACTCAGATGAAGACCCAATCTGTTCAAATAAATATAGTATTGAAAAAAAGAATTTCAAAAATCCAAGACATTAATAAGAAGTTGCTTACACGTCCAAACGTCCTTGAGATTGATTTTCTTCAAAAGCTTTCCTCCATTCGTTCGAAATTGGAAACGAGGTCCAAATTGGAAATTCGAATCTTTTCGATTCCGCGTCCTGAAGATAAGCTACGAACAACTTAACACTTTCTATCATCGCTGTCAGATTAGATCTTTCGAAAAGCATCGGTCTTTGCAGAGCCATGAAAATAAATGTTGTTAAAGTGTTGTCTACCTAAAAAACAAAAGAACATAATTTTTATTTTTGCAACTTTTTGTATTCTTCTTTCCATCCATTTTCCACAATACTTACAATTCGGCTGAAATTTCCCATTTCGAAGACGTTGTAAATATCAGATATGAATTTTTTTCCAGATTCACTACATATTGACTCATTCAGATTCGACAGTTGATCCTTTTTTTCTCTAATGTCTGTAAATATTTCATAGAAAGTGTCTTCCTCGCACAATGCTTCTTCGACTTTCTTGGTTCTTAAAACTTCCACGAGTTTCTATAATACATTTTTAAATTCATATTATTAACAAAAATATGAAAATTGCAACTTACAAATTCGAATTTTAGATATTAATAGCTGAAATACTGACCTCGAGAAAATCCAAACGAGAAAAGGAATTTACAACCGCCCTGTAAGCATCCGGTTCTACCATCGTCAGAATATTTCGTACTGTGGTTTCATGATTTCGGGCAACAAAATTGATCTTGATTAATAATTCTTCATGAATTATAGCAACATGATGGGTCATTTGAACCACGTTGGTCGTTATTGATACTAAATACGAAACCATGTTCAGTATTTTTTTCGAAAGGAAGTTTTTAAGGCCATCCAACACATCCGCTGCACTGGAAAGTTTATACATACATTTTTAATTCCCAACTTATTAGAGTTTGTTCCTTAAGGATTTAACAAAGCATGTTTATATCAGTGAATTTTACTACAATCACAAAATTGTCCAAGTGTTTTTAAGATTGCAGTCTAATTAATAAATAACTCTTGAAATGTTATCCCCATTTTGAATCATGCTCTTTGTCCTACTTCAATAGAGCCATTGAAACTAAACGGAAGTCACTTGACTCACATCTGTATTTTATCTTCGTGCTGCTGTATCACTTTGTTGGTGAGTTTAATACCATCTTGTAAAATTAGATAAGCAGTATCCAAAGCTTTTGTTACATTTTTCTCATAGTCGATATACTTTGAAGCTACATCGTTAACGTTTTCTCCAATTTGGTGTATCAGACTAGATACATTTTCTCCTTGAGTTTTTCCATTATTTATGATGTCCTTTACCAAAGCTAGCAAATCTTTCAGCTTCATAAAAGTATTTCGAGCTAATTTCCATTCATCTCCTTGAAAAATTGGATCGAGTACAGCTATCATTTCATTTATGCTGAAATATATTTTCATTTTTAAATACAGATATTCTATTCATGTTTGTGTTATTAAATTATCTATACACTATTTTTTCTGTTTTTGTAACTTACAAAGAAGGGTCTATCTCCTTAAAGGAAACATTTTTGAAAAGAGGGATAATCTTTGGCATCCATTCCTGAATCTTCAAATATTTTGGAACATATTTATCGACGATTCTGAGGCCAAGAATTGATTCAACAGTTTTTTTGATGTCCTTCAAAAAATCGTAGTCCTGAAATTTAGCCATAGCCCGACTGACCATTTCCAAGAGGCCGTTGAAATCTAAATGATTCGTCAATTGTTCCAAAATACCAGGAATTTTTGCCGGATCTATTTCGCAAAGTACTTTTGATATCGTCAAGAGGTCCTCTTCATTCGGCACGACAAGATATTTCTTCAAGCTTTCGGCTGAGCAGATGATGTCTTCGATGTTCGATGAACCAAAACCTTCGATCAACTAGTACAAAAATAAAAAAAAAATTGAAATCTGCATAGTTATAAATTTCTCTCTCTATCACTACTTATTATGAAGACTCACGTATATTAATTTAACTGAAGAATTGAAGAGTCCATCGATCATACTTTCTGTAGCCTGAGGCACTTGAGTTTTCAAGGATCTTTTAATCGTTTCATGATTATTAAACAAATCTCCAAGGCGAATTCCTCTATCTAGAAATAAGTATTTTAATTAATAATTTTTAAGACAGTGACAATTGTCAAGGGTGAAATTTTAATTAAAATCGTGTCAATACTCACCAAAAAGTTGTTTAATTTCTGGTTGAGTAAGAATTTGGGCCATTGATTTGAGGAGTTGAATACCTTTAGGCAGAAAAGAGACTGCTGAAAGGATTGTGTCATTTCGCAGAACGGTTTGAAGTTCTGTGATCAATGGACTCAACCTATAATACAATTTATACCATTATTCATTTTTATCACTTAATAATACTTCGTGTTAATTTAAAGCTAATGAATTAAACGCAACAATTTCCTGCAATTACATACGAAAGTGATGGTGTCAAGGCATCTTGTTTTTGTATAATTAGAACTTACATAGCATTTTTATAAGATGGCACTTCCTCGTATTCAGAGAGTGGTTCACAAGGATTTCCCACACTACAAACGAAGCTTTGAACGAATGGCAAGATTCCATCTTGAGGCATGAACCTCGCAGGGAATTGGCATGTGGGAAAATATTCCGGATCGACATTATCACGAACAGTGTAAAGAATCAGAAATACGAAAATTGGCCACAGAAATACGAGACTCAGTACGCCCTGAAATCAATTATAATATTTACTTAATAATTGCCGTTTTATTACTACCAAAATGTTGAAGTATTCATTCTATAATTCTATGAAGCAATTTAATTTAAACATTATGACAAAGTATACATTTGCAGCAGTCTTTCTTCTTGCGGAGATTCTCTCTAATAATTCCATGTTTGCGCGTTTAATTAAAATTTTTTAAGAACTTATGAAATCAAGCAAACTTACCGGCTGCCGTTTTCTAACAACATAGTTCTTCCAGAGGAGGAGACCAAGTTGGTCACCTCCCATTTTCCTGCTTCGAAAACCTAGGTAGTAAAAATAAATGAATAATTATAATTTTAAAGCACGTTAGTTTATGAGTTATTCAATTTGCTCCTGAAATCTAAGATCTAAACAGAGCCGACAATTTTTAAGCAAAAATGAATGCAATCATCAAATTAATTTTAAAAGATGTAAAATTTAAAAGAAATGCTTGCTTGTTACTTGAACACTAATTTAATTTGCTTGATTGTCATTTTCGTCAACGCTTTGTAAAAAGTGGAATTTCCATAGATGAATAATAAGTCTGTATCACAGATAATAATTTTATCTCTGAAACTGCGTTTCCTTTCACGATAAAAAGCATGAAATAATTATTTATTGTTAGAAACTTTGAATAATGATGCGCTTCCTTGAAAAATTTCTAATTTAACTATTTCTAGTTTGTACTGACCATACCTTCGCAATACAATATAAATTTCAGCTTCTATTTCACACTCCTTTCATCATTTACTCATAATTTTATCACGAACTCTTTTTCCACTAAAGAAGATAATTTAATGTTCATACTATATCATCTCGAGCTGATATTAATTATTTAAAAATGTATACATAGTATATTGCTTATAGTGAATTCTTTCTTGAATCGCAAAAATCTATTAATTACAGCTTATTTTACAATCATTTAAATAATTGCGTCATTGTAATACTAACTTATAAAAGGCAACAATAGAATGTGTATTTCCAACAGATATTGAGAGAATTTTACAGACATGATCTATTTTGCAAACAATGAACAATATTTATCTCCACGTGGGACGTCTTATTATTCTATCATTTTTCAAACAATAAAGGACGTGATTATTATTCCTGGCACTCAAATTTACTTTAGGAATACGAATTTTTTATGTACGAGAAAATCCCATTTTTCAATGCTCACAAAACCTCACAGATACCAGTTCCTATTCTCATTTTTCTAATCTCGCTTTGAAACATTATAAGCGTACAATACATTTTTTTATTTTTTACAGCTTCACTCTACAATTATCACATTTTTTAAAGGATGATAGTTCCTTTAAGAAATGGAGGCAATAATAGACCTCAGACCAATCAACCATAATATTATGGCTGCAATAGTAGCAACAGCCATAATATTATGAATGATACGAGTTCAACCTCTCACTATTCGTAATTGCATTGCTTCTACGAATTACATGTTTTGTAAGCCATGTAAGATTCTTAAAAGCCGAATGCCGCACTTGAAACAAATGACATGCCGTGCACTGAAGAGGAGTGCAAATTATAGTTCATGCTTCATACACTGAAGCTAAATCTCCTCAAATTGATGTCTTCTTGAACCACTGCTTTCGATCAAAAAAATCAGCGAAAATTTTCATTCTTCAAAATGAGATGCTCAATTCACAATAAGTGCTTTCTGTGCTTAAAATCTGGAAATAAAAGAAAATAATTTTCAAAGACTGCACTTGTTTGTGAATCATAAGGTCAAAATTCATATATGGTAGAATGACAAAAACTGCTCTTACGCTAGTCTGCTGGTGTATATATGACAGTTAGAAACGTTTTACGATTTACGCGAATACTCCGGTCGAAGAGCTGCAGAGTTCAAGGCCATCGACCTGCACGTCATCAGTAGACAGTCTTCGTCTTCCGTAGGAAACGGTCTCAAGTCAAGGAAAGTCTCGGAAGCAGTGGTTGAACTGGTTTTTTGCCATGAAAGGAAGACATCGATCTGTGATCAACTTGTTGAACAATACCGATGTGAGATTCTCATTGGTGCATGTTTATCGCTTAATTGGCCTTCAATTATAGGAATTCATTCAAATCTGACTCGAGCAAATTATACCAGTTGCGAAAACAAAGAGAATCTAAATGATAACTGATCTAACTCACAAGATTTTTCTCATAAAAAAAAATTGAATTGCAAATAATAAACCTGTGTACTTAAAGATGCAGAAGGTAATTGAATATTTATCCAAAGATGTTGTATATACCTTTAAATTTCTACCTTTAAATTTAACTTTTAGATTTTCGTTTGCAATGTTTACTTTTCTCCGTTTAAACTCATTTAAAATATGTAAAGAC